>ML387680.1:540-19700 GCA_005239525.1 Nicotiana knightiana | reverse complement strand
GGGGGGTGTGAGGCTTAGGTGAAATGAGGGGGTGGGGTGTTGTTTGGACATATATATAGTTTAGGGATTGGGTAGTTCTCAGCCATTGGATCTGGAAAGATCAACGGCTGAGATTGACACCTATTAAACGGTGTCGTTTGGACTAAGTGGTAAAGGCCGGGTTGAGGGATTTATGGGGCTGCATGGTTTGAGTATATGGGAATTGGGCCTGGGTATTTCTTGGCCCAGGTCCGATCTTTGACTTCTTTAACTAATTAAATTAATTAATCTAATTAAGTTATACTAATTTAATCCAAAAAATATAGTAACTAATTTAGACCTACTTTTCATCTATTTGCAGATTAATCAAGAAAAAAAAATGACCAATTTTATATTCCTAATTAATCTATAATTTAATGAATAAAAATGATTAGTTTTAGTAATTAGTTATTAAAACTACATTACATTAAATAACCATCACTCGTCTATTATTCAGTTAATTATAACTTTATAATTCTTTGATAATAGTGATGCAATTTTGAACAAATTTAAAAAGATGAATTATGTATATGCCAAAAAATATAAATCTTTCACAATTAATCACTGAAAATCAACAAAATCTATGAAATTAATTTATTTATCGAATTTTTGGAGGGGCCTTTGGTAGGTGAAAAATCACATGCTCACAACCCCAACGGTATTGATCACTGGAGTCTGAACCTGAGGAGGGGTCTGAATTGGAGTGTGGGTGGCAGGATTCTGGATCCCGCCTCCATCCTGAGATACGACTGCTCCAACAGTGAATGTGCCCGTCTGGGCCACACTCTCCATCAAGCCCACTAAACAAACCAAAGCATCCTGAAGGACTGGGGTGGCAATAAACCCCTCGAGAACCTGAGCTTGGTCCCGCTGGAATAGTCTGAGCCGGAACCCCCTCATCAATCTCAATCTGAGCTTACGCATATGGGGATGCTGCCTGAGCAACAGGCTAAGTCCTGCCCCTGCCTCGGCCTCTAGTGCGGCCTCGGCCTGTGCCCCTAGCAGGAGCTGCTGCTGCTGGAGGACCGGAATGCTGGTCAGCGGAAGATGAAGCACGTGTTCTCGCCATTTGCGAGGGAATAGAAGAATCTAATCAGTATTTGGGATACAAGAATCGCATGATAGAGTAGAAATAAAAAAAAAGAGTTGTTTCCTAACTCAATAGCCTCCGAAAGATAAGTACAGACGTCTCCGTACCGATCCTTCAGACTCTACTAAGCTTGTTAGTGAATTGTGAGACCTAAGCAACCTAGTGCTCTGATACCAACTTGTCACGACCCAAATTCACACCATAGAGGTTGTGATGGCGCCTAACACCATACTTGCTAGGCAAGCCAATGTTAGAATTCGATTGACTAATTTTCTTAATTAATTACTTAAGCAAAAATAAATAACTTCCAAATGAACTTAGTTAGAATAAATCCCAACAACAATAAAGAGAAATAAACAATTAATTAATTAAACCGAGCCACGAAACTAATCATATAAATGAATCTAGAACTACCCCAGAGTCTGGTGTCATAATTCACGAACTACTAAAGAATACTACAAATAATGGCTGAAAGAAATAGTGTAACTATTCTGAATGATATAAAATAGTGTATGTAAAATAGGAGAAGACTCTCGGAATCTGCGAACGCCGGAAAATGTACCTCGTGTCTCCAAATGGATCGGGTGGTCGTCCTAAAATCTTGTACCGCTGACTAGCACATGGATTTGTGCAAAAGAGCACAAAGTGTAGTATCAGTACAACCGACCCCATGTACTGAATAAGTACCGAGCCTAGCCTCGGTGAAGTAGTGACGAGGCTAAGTCGGGCTTCAACAATATAATCAATAACAACAATAAGTAATAAAGCTAGCAGGAAGTCTAAACAAATAAATAAATAAGTGCTGCAACAAAATAAATCAACTCAGCTATAACCAATTCTCAAATAACTCTTCAAAATTCCAAACATTAACTTTAAATAAAAGTAGTGCCAAGATATGAAAATAGTAATATAAAATAGAAAGTTTGAAATCTTTGGTTTTCAAAAAAAACAAAACCGTAAAAATAAATATTTAGCTTTTCAAATCTTTATTTCCTTTGAAAATCAGTAAAAAATATAAATGTCCTCCCTTATCGCTCCTTGTTGTGGCGTGCAACCGATCCCACATGTCCACCCTCACTCCTTGTTGTGGCGTTCAAACCGCTACCACCAGACATATCATATCAATTTATTTAAGATTTCACAAATTCAGGCCAAGCCCTTCACAATACTTTTGTCTCAACAATAATAAATTATAAACTGCATTATTCTCATAACTTCATCAATAACCTCTCAATGATGAAACCAACAGGAATATCAAATATAAATACCTTTAATTCATACAAAAATTACCAAACCTCTCAACCATGTTTATATCACCAGGAAACCAACTCAAACAACCAATAATCTCTCCAAATAGTCACAACAATAAATAACAACAATTCAACCATGCCAAATAGTCATAGAAACAATAATGAACATATAACAGTTAAAATAATGATCAAATAAGTGGGGAAACAGGAAAGGATAATGTTTAACAGACAATTTGGGTGGTGCATAGATACTCGTCACCACACCTATACACCACGCCCATGCATTTCACATAGCAAACAAATGGGGAGTCCAAATCCCTCACGCCAAAGTTAGACTAAACACTTACCTCAATTCCGCAGGCCACTCACTGCTCAATTATTGCTTTTCCTTTTGAATTCACCTCTAAATTGCTCAAATCTAATCAAGATTAACTTAATATCATTAACTAATGCTAAAGGAACTAACTTTATTGAAAAATATAATTTTCCCTAAGTTTTCTCAAAAAAGTCCAAACCCGACCCAGGGCCTGTTTGGTCTAAAGTCGGGGTTCGGACAAAATTACGTTCACCCATTCACCCACGAACCCAAATATGCTATTAGTTTTGAAATCCGACCTTAATTTGATATAAAAATCCGATTTTTATAAAACTCCCTAATTCTACCCAAAACCTAGATTTTTACCATGAAAATTCTTTGTTTATGCTTTAAAAGTGATACAAAATAGTAAGGAATTGAAAGAACAAGGTTTGAAATTGATTACCTATGAATTGAGGATGAAGAATTCTAAAGAAAAATCGTTTCTAGGGCTGGAACTTCGAAAATTTGGAGAAGAAAGTGTTCTGCCCGTTCTTTAACAGGTATTTATATTAGCTGAGCTGGGCAATTGTGCGATCGCGAATAAAGATGTGCGATCACACAGGGTAAGGAAAATTGGGTTGTGCGATCGCGGGAGAAAGAGTGCAATCGCACAGGGTATGGAAGTTTGGGTTGTGCGATCGCGGGAAAGAGTGCAATCGCACAGTAGAAATTTTGGGGCCCCCTGAGCTTGCACTGTGCGATCGCGGATAAGGCCTTGCGATTGCATAGGGTTCTAACATGCCTTCTAAATTTACTCTGTGCTATCGCGGACTTTCCTATGTGATCGCACAGAGCAATTACATGTACACCAGAAAACTTAAAACCAATAATTACTTCAAGTGCAAAAACATCCCGTGGCCTACCCGAAACTCACTCGAGCCCTCGGGGCTCTAAACAAATGATGCACGCAAGTCTAAAAACATCATACAGACTTGCTCGTGTGATAAAATCATGAAAATAACATGTAAATCTATGAATTAAACCTCAAAACTCATCATTTTCATCAAAAACTTTTGAATTCATAACTTCTCAAATGGATGTCTGAATCACGTCAAACGAACTCCGGTTTTCATCAAATTTCAAATTAAACTCAAAATATCATAACAAAGATATACCGGGCTCCCCAAAATACGGAGCCGATATCAATAATTTTTAACATTTTTTCTTTTCTTTAATTCATGAGCATTTCAGCAAAATAATTTCTTTCAAAAATTGATTTCTAAGGCGTGGGACCTCGGAATTCATTTTCGCGCATACGCCCGAGTCCCATATTTTACTGTGGACCTCCTGGGATCGTCGGAACACGGATCCGAGTCCCTTTACTCAAAATATTGACCAAAGTCAACTTTTATCAAATTTAAATTCTAAAAATCATATTTCTCATATTTTCACATAAAAGCTTTCCGGTTTCATGCCCGAACTGCGCACGCAAATTGATTTATTTAATTTTAGTCTTTTTATGGTTATTTAGCATGGAACGAATTCTAATTTTATAAAATGACCCCTTGGGTCATCACATAAACTCCGGATTGTAGAAAGATTATCAGGAGGATATGAGACGGGTTGCGGGATTTAGGTGGCATAGTCTCGTGAATCATGGTCACTAGGGATGAGTGAGGTTTGAGTTTGCTATGAGTTGAAGGAAGTCTCTATTATTCCTGAAGCAATTGAAGATGATTAAAAGAAAATATATTGATTAGCCATGGTTGAAAGGGAACATTTACGGCAGTGATCAGTTCCGTCGGTGTGATTAAGTTATGCATGTGGTTTGTGCCGGTGTGTGCGGGGCTTGTCGGCCTTCATAATAGATTCCATGTGGGAGCATTTGAGTGCTATGTCCTGTCAGGTGTAGGCGGATCCCGGAAGGGTTATGGTGGTGTAGACTACTACTTAAGGATTTGCATGTTGGGTAATTGTGGGAATTCACTCATGTGTTGAGGTGGTACTCTTGAATTGAGTTAAGTAAAAGGTTTCTATATGATGTAGTGTTCACCCTATTGGTGGTTCAGAAGTTATGATGGAATTCTTGCGCTACCTCATATTTGCAGGTTAGGTGCGGTAAGTAGTATGTAACTGGGAGTAAGAATCGAGATTGCGGTTTGGTGTTAATAAGGATGTCATGAGATCGGAAGGGCAAGGAAAAGTGATTTGAAAGTTCAGTGTAAGCTGATGTTATCTTTAGTGTCACCTGAGATTGATATTCGGTGGAAGAGGCTTTGTACCCTGGTTATGGGTTCTTGATTTGTCTTACAGCGTAGTATGGCCAGTGGTGGATGGTCAGACTTGTTGCCTTGTGTGGAAGGTTGTGGAAGCATGGCCGCGAAAAGATTGGATAAAGTGTGACATGTAGTCACTTGATGGATTGAAGATTTGGACTGAGTTTAAAGAATTGTTATATTGCTTAATTGAGAATTTATGCCTAGAGGGCGTTCAGTTCATTTGGTTGTGGATTGTGGGGTGTTTCTCCCCGCTATGATGGTTGTTCTTGCGTATTATGAGAGAAAGTGGGTAAATATGGACCCAGGTAAAAGCTATTAGCTTAGTTGGTGCGAGCAAGGTAGACTCGATGTTTGTGGATGAATTTAAATATAATTATGGGCTCCGTATGAGCCAGGCATGTTCATTTCAGTAGAGCGCTTTTCATGGAAAGGTATTACAATAGCGGATGTTGCTCCGTCTTCGTCAAATTCATGTGTTATTATGATTGTGCCATGTGAGTTGTCAAACGACTTGATAATTTCCTAGGTGTTGAGGTCCCGCGTAGTGGGGATGTTATGAGAGCAGGATAGCTCTTGAGATCCAGAGAGTGTGTGTGTGTGTGTATATATATATATATATATATATATATATATCGTACCCCAGTTGTGCTTAAGTTTTGTAGCCTACGGCTTTATCAGTCTCCCCATGATGGTATTATGCACTTAGTGTGCTTATGGTCGATATTCAGTAATTTGTAATGGTGAGCAAACCAGCTCCGTATATATATCTTCTTATGTAAATTTTATGTGCGGATCAGGGGGCACGTCGCCACGGGTATGTTATTCGGATCGAATTGCACGCCGCAATAGTGTGATGATGAATAAGGTTCCTATATTTATTTTCTTGTGTTTTACTTCCTATTTTCCTGAGAAAAGTTCATATTATATGCGTGAGTTGAATAGTCCCTTCCTGAGTCATTTTGTTCGAGTTATGGCCTATTGGTGCAATGTGGTATCATGTGAGGCTGTTGGTCATGTTTGGGGTGATTTGTTGTCTAAGCAGTTCATACTGGGTGAGACGAGATTATCGGATCAGGGATCAGTGCGATAAGGTTATGTGAAGTGTATATTAAAGAACAAATATCGTCATTCAGGTTCATGATGAGGTGATGATTCTAATCAAGATGAGGCATTCAATGATTTGTTAACTCTGCAGTTGGGTATGAATTTCTACACATCTCCTCCGTTATGGTAGTATCGTCGGCATTATAGCAGGATGTATGTATATTTGTTATAAGGTGTATTGGGAGCACCATATTCGTGAAATTTTGCCTATTAACGTTCAGGGAGTGCCACTGTGGTCAGATGATGAGTTATGCGGTGCATGGTGTTGATTCAGCAAAGATATGCAGTCATGTTCTGGTATATGGTGTGGTGGTTGATACGGTGTTTATATGTTGGAAGTAGGCCTGGCAGATAATTTCAAGTGTTGGAACTAGGTTCTGAGCTTATTATATGGATAAAAGGAGGGATCTTCAGATTTGATCAAGCTAATGTACTCAATTGGGTTGTGGTAGCACGGACAGGTGCTCGAGGTGTTAAACAATGATTTCAGATAACTCCAGAGCAGTTCTTAGCACGTTCGAGGACGAACGTCTGTTTAAGTGGGGGAGAATGTAATGACCCGACCGGTCGTTTTGAGCTTTAGCGCGTCGTTCAGCGGTCTGAAGTTGTGAGCATCTCCATTTCAGGTATTATGACTTGTAGATGTGGTCGGAATTGATTTTGGAAAGTTTAGAGTTGATTTGGAAAGAAAATTCTCATTTCAGAAGCCTTAAGTTGGAAGAATCAACTAAGATTGGAATTTTGGGTAAACGACCTCCGAATCAGGATTTGAAGGTTCCAGCAGGTTCGTATGGTGATTTCGGACTTGGGCGTATGTCCAGATCGGGTTTTGGATAACCCAAGAGTGTTTCGGCGTATATTACGGAAGTTAGCATTTTAGAAGAATTTCATAGATTTGGGCTTGAAGTGTATTTCAGTGTTGTTGATGTCCGTTTGGGATTCCGAGTCTGGGAGTAGCTTTGTATGGTGATTCTGGAGTTGGGGGCGCGATCGGAAGTAAATTCGGATGCCCAGAGGTCATTTTGAAGTCATTCGGCTAAAGATATAAATTTAAAGGTTTTTGAGAAATCCGACCGGAAGTGGAAGTTTTGATATCGAGGTCGGAATGCGATTACGCAAGTTGGAGCAGGTCCGTTATGTCAAATATGACTTGTGTGCAAAATTTAGGGTCAATCGAACGTGATTTGATAGGTTTCGGCATCATATGTGGAAGTTGGAAATTTCTAAGTTCATAAAGTTGGGAGTTGGGTGTAATTCGTGGTTTCGATATTGTTTGATGTGATTTAAGGCCTCGAGCAAGTACGCATTATGTTTTGGAACATGTTGGTATAATTGTACGGGGTCCCGGGGGCCTCAGGTGGATTCCGGGTGGTTAACGGATCAAGTTTGAGAGTTTGAAGAAGGCTGAGGTTGCTGTCATCTGGTGTGACCGAACCTGTGAGGATTTGGCCGCATGTGCGGCTATGGCATCACAGGTGCGAAAGATGGATGGCCTGGCTGGGAGCGCAGGTGCGATGGCATTTTCGCACCTGTGAAGATGCAGATGCGGACAGTGGGGCGCAAATGCGATTTTTTGGCTGGAGTTGAGGCAGCCGCAGGTGCGGGAGATTGGTCGGACCTATGGGAGCACAGGTGCAGAGGTAGGACCGCAGGTGCGGAATGACAGAATCTTTTTAAACCGTGAATTGTTGGCCATTTCTTCATTTCTTGATTGGCTTAGGCGATCTTGGAAGGCTTCAATGAGAGGATTTCTTCAAGCAATGTCAAGGTAAGTAACTCCTTCATGCTTCTAAGTTAAATACAAGATTATATGCATGGATTAGGCAAGGAAATTGATTGGAAATTTGGCGAATATTAAAGAAACCTAGAAAAGGGAAATTGGATTTTTTAGCCACGAATTAAGCATGATTATTTGAGTAAATTGTATATTTGAGTTAGTAAGGCTATGGGTAGAATATATCTTCGAGAAATTTCGGATTTCGGGCACGTGGGCACGAGGGCATTTTTTTCATTTCACTAAGCGGGGTTGGGAAATTATATAATTTGGAATTGTTGCAAATATTAGAGTATATTTTCATTGGGTTGTCGTTGTTTGGATAGTTTTGGGGCGTTGTGCATCCGTTTGGAGTCATCGGAAAGGCTTGGAGGCCGGTTATGGAATCTCGGAGCGAGGTAAGTCTCCTTTCTAACTTTGTGAGGAGGAATTGTCCCCTTAGGTGAATTAATTAAGTATACGCTATTATCTTCGGGGGCTACGTACGTACGAGGTGACGGGAGTCCGTGCGTAGCTACTATTATGCCTTGTCCGGGTAGTCTAGGACCCACTAGCATGCCTTATGTGTTGTACCTGTAATCCTGTCTGTAATATTGAACTGCTAATATAATCGAAATCGTAATTGAATATCTAAAAGAAGACTAGAGTTCATTTTCCTAATCATCTATAAAGATAAATGATTCCTCTGAGGATAATTGTATACCTGGTAGGGTTATATTATGGAATATCATTAAAATTGACAAGTGAGTTTCAAAACAAAGATTTTAAAAGCTATATTATATGTTCCTTTAAGAAGAATTTTACCATTTTCCTGAGAAAAACTGCTTCTTGATAAAAATACGGATTCATTATGTGGATATCTGTACATATGAGCACCTGAGTCGCAGGTATGATTCGCGAGCAGGCTAGCCTTATTATTTGTATGTATAACCGCGTTGCATGATCGATTCGTGAGCGGGGCAGATAGATGCATCTAAGGTTCGAGTCGTTCGACCCTCTGTAGTGCACAGTTTATTATTGTTGGTCCACGCCGTTCGACCCTCGGCATTGCTTGTGCATGATATTGACTGCATAGTTGCTATGATTTGTGCCTGATTACTGGCCTGAAATTTTAAGTTGTCAACTGAAATGACAGAGATTTATAGTTATTAATGATTTTTGGAAGAAGTTGTTCCTTCCCATTGATTAAATGGTTATTTGACTAAATCACCCATGTTGATTAATTGTTATTAATATGACGAAGATATAAAGTGTTAAACATGAACGGAGTTGATAATTTTATCCCTGTTTTTAATAAATTGCCTATGATAATCATGCTTAATGTCGCACTTAAATATTCTAAATTGACCTTTAGCAAGTGTCTAATTTGACCCCTCGTCACTACCTCTCTGAGGTTAGACGGGCGACTTAATGAGTACACGTTGTTTTTGTACTCATGCTACACTTGCTGTGCATTTTTATTGCACAGGAACTTTCATAGAAATGTAGAGGATTCGGAGACTTAGGCGAGCTGCATCATCCGGAGGCGAACCACAGCTGACAGAGTCTCCCTCGTTCTGTACTTTTTTCATTTTAAATTTCCTAGTCCAATTTGTATTTCGGACATGCTTAGTGATGATTGTATAAATTCTTAGAAATAGCTCATGTACTTGTGACACCGAGTTCTGGGATATGTTGGGATATATATGCTAAAGTGTAATATTTAAACCACTGTTTTACTTAATAGATTTTTATTTTTTTAATATGTAATAAAGTGAAAGAAAATGTTTTTCATAAAAGTTTAAACCGGAAATTTATTTCAATTAATTAATGATTGGCTTGCCTGACAATGATGTCCGGCGCCATCACAACCTTACGGATTTTGGGTCGTGACATCAAATATACCTTCGATGTAAAAGTCATACAAATATAATCAATTTCAAAACCATTGCTTTTTCAATAATACTTTTCAATAAAATCCCTTGATCAAAATCTCCTCAAGATTAATCCACCGGAACTCAGTCCGTAACTCAGAAATTGTCATGCAATACAGGAGGAATATCAAATCTTGTCACTAGATGCAGTAAATAGCAAACAGGAACAATGGAAACAATAATGCACAAATACGGCACGGAATGTTCCCTCGTGCTGAAATAACATAAACACGGCACAAAATGTCCCCTCGTGCTAAATAACATAAACACGACACGAAATGTCCCCTCATGCTAAATAACATAAACACGGCACGGAATGTCNATAACATAACACGGCACGGAATGTCCCCTCGTGCTAACATAACATAACATGGCACGGAATGTCCCCTCGTGCTAACATAACATAACATGGCACAGAATGTCCCTCGTGCTAATATAACATAACATGGCACGGAATGTCCCCTCGTGCTAACATAACATAACATGGCACGGAATTTCCCCTCGTGCTAACATAACATAACATGGCACGGAATGTCCCCTCATGCTAACATAACATTACAACAATTAAACAAGGGAAATCAACAATAAGAACCATAAATCACAACATCCCGGCAAGGGAGTCAACAACACAAACAGTATCATCAACAATATAAACAACAACAGAAAACATACCATCCCGGCAAGGGAGTCAACAATGAAAACTGTATCATTAACATCATAAATGGTAATAGAAACCATAACATCCTGGCAAGGGAGTCGACAAGGCAAACAACATCATCAACAACGGAATAATAAGAGAAACCACACAATCCCGACAAGGGAAACAACTATAACCAATCTCACCTAAATAATAAACCTCACGGAATAAACTCAACTTCAACAAAGGCCCAGTAATAGGAAACATCAAGGAAATACCAATAACATAAATCACTAACAATTAGACCTAAGTAGAACTTAAGGGAATAGTCATATAAATCATAATGTAAGACTCACGGTCATGCTTGACTCCAACGAATAGATGTTCCAACTACAGCTAGTCAACTATAAGGCTAGATGACACTAATTATAGTCAATTAGGCAAGCTAGGAAGAAAATATAGCATGATGATAAGAGAAATAGAATATTCAGTTAAGTCAAGTAAAGTCAAATAGCCAACGAAGGAACCCAAAAATAAGTAATTCTAATTTAAACAGGAAGGGATGAAATTAACAACCAAGGATTCCAATGTGACAATTACAAATCATACACAGGTAATATAAGAGCCTACGAGTCCTAAAAGGCCAATCTAATTGCAAATAAGTCCGAGTACACACTCTTCACCTCGCATACTCGGACTACAATCAACAAGGACAGATCAATCCTAAGGGGTAGTTCCCCCACACAAGGTTAGGCAAGATACTTACCTCAAAGACGACAACCCGGTACTCAAAAATAGACTTCTCGGACGGAAAGACCTCCGGACGGCTCACAATCAACTAAAACAACTTCAAAATACACATAAAACGTATAAGGAACTATTCCGAATAATAAAGTCTCAATCTTTACAACATTATAAAAATCGACCCCCGAGCCCGCACCTCGGAACCCGACAAATTTTACAAATTCCGGTTACCCATTCCGATACGAGTTCACCCATACTAAATCTATCCAATTCCGATATCATTTGGTCTTTCAAATCATGACTTTATATTTTAGAAGTTTTCTTTCAAAACTCACAATTCCCTCAACCCAAAACACAAATTAAATGATAAAAACAAGAACTAATTCATGAAATATAATTAATTATAGTGGAAGAACGCTTAACCATTATATTTGTGTGAAAAACCCTCAAAGAATCGCCCAAAACCTAGCTCTAGAAGTCAAGATATGTTAAAAATGGCTTAACCCCGATTTTGAGATTATAAACTGTTCTGCCCAGATATTTTTGTGAATTGCGATTGCGGGAGTATTCACGCGATCGCGTAGAAGAAATATT
The DNA here is from genome assembly GCA_005239525.1 of Nicotiana knightiana. NCBI lineage: Eukaryota > Viridiplantae > Streptophyta > Magnoliopsida > Solanales > Solanaceae > Nicotiana > Nicotiana knightiana. The sequence goes on along the minus strand of ML387680.1, from coordinate 7,999 downwards.
TTGCTGGACCCAAAGTGTTCTATGCAATCGCAGGACCACGGATGCGATTGCATATAAGGGAGAAAAAGGGTTGTTGTCCAGTGTGTTACGCGATCGCGAGTTAGGTAATGCGATCACATAAGGGAAGACAGACGTTGGGCCTAGGACTACCCTACACGGTTGCGATGGAGGGTGTGCGATCGTGTTTAAGAAAAGGACTGGCCTCTGCGATCGCCTACATGAAATGGCGAACGCATAGAAGAAAACTGGGCATTTCAAATAGACACTATGCGATCGCGACTAAGCCTATGCGATCACAGAGAAGAGAGGGACAACAGACATATAACAACAGTGGAAAATGAGGAAAATCGACCTGAAACCTATTTGAAATACACCCGAGGCCCTCGTAACTCCGTCCAACCACACACACAAGTCATATAACCTAACATGGACTCGCCTGAGGTTTTAAAACACATAAAATAACACTAAAATGACGAATCAAACGAAAAATCAATGAAATTCCTCAAAACTTCTTTAAACATCAAATTTTGCATTTACGGTCCGAATCACATCTAATGAAGTCCGTTTCTTCCTAAACTTTACAGATATGACACAAATATTATATCGAACCTGTGTCGGGATCCAGAACCAAGATACGGGCCCGATACCACAGGTTTCACATAGAATTTCATTTTCAAAATCTCTTATATTTTTCAGAAAACAATTTATTTTAAAAGTTCATTTCTCGAACTTGGGACCTCGGAATTCGATTCCGGGCATACGCCCAAGTCCCATATTTTCCAACAGACCGTCCGGGACCGTCAAATCACGAGTCCGATCCGTTTACCAAATATGTTGACCAAAGTCAACTTTATTCAAATTTCTAATACAAAATTATCATTTTTATCAGTTTTTCACATAAAGGCTTCCCGGCAACACGCCCGGACTGTGCACGCAAATCGAGGTTAGATAGAAGGAGGTTGTCACGACCTCGGAACACAGAATTAGCTAGAAATATACGGGATGACCTTTTGGGTCATCATAATCTCCCCCTCTTAAACAAACGTTCGTCCTCGAACGTGCCAAGATTCACCTTGAACTTATCCAATCACTGATGGTATACTTCCAACACATAACCGCGGGTGATCCCACGTCACCCCAAGTCACATAAGCCCGATGAAACAATCACAATCGCAGCATAGCCTTCACATCACCACCGATAAGCCTCATACCTCTACTTCTCACCCTCTACTTATTTACAAAAGACCCGATTCTAAATCCATGTTGGGCATTAGCCTCAACCAGCTGCATAAACTCGTGACTACGCCCATAAAGCACGACCACACAACATAGCACATCACACATAGGCTCAAATACACTTGTGATCACAATAGCTGTCCGAAATTAACTCAACATTTGCAATACGCCCCTCATCTGAAAGAAATTTGTTTCCAAGCCACGTAGTACGAGTAATGATGCAATAAACACGATGACCTCATTATTAGACACCCGAAACACCGAGCCACAACTACCACTATCGGGCACACATCCCGCAAACTAAAGTAAAGAAACACATAACGAAATGACTGAATATGAAAACAGAAACATATAAAGGAACTATCAAACAAGACCATAGGCATCACTCTCTATCAATACTGACTTACCAAAAGAAATATAACAAGGAAAAAGCAAAGCATATGAACAAATCACAAGGATTCCATCCTGATAAAATTTCCACTGTGATACTCAACCCGGTCCAGACATATCGAATCACAAATATCACGAGGACCTCACCCTTAACTCTGAATCATATACCGAAAATATATCATACCAATTTAAATTCCTCCACTAATTCATCTCAGGTGATAAAAGTCATAAGGCTAGTTGATCTCACATCTCGATGGAGTATCAAATCACAACTCGTAAACAAAATACTCATGAAATTCACATAAAGCTTACCACGAAGAACAACAAGGACTCACTTCCAGTTTCACCACTATCAAGAATGAAATAAACAATGATAGACACGGGCTACTACTCATAGAATCTCCCAACAGGAGCAAACACAAAATGGAGTGCAAAACATGGAACTCACTCATAAATGAAACAACAAATAAGGGAACTCGTCCCGACCAGCAGAACTATAATGAAATACCATTGGTTCCCCTCTGTAACACATCAAAACATACATGTGTGATAATATCTGGCACATCAGCCTCTATTTTACTATATGAAACACAACAATAGGTCGGGTCTCCCCCTCTTAGGCGCCCTCTACTCACCTAAATACCCTGCTACCATACCCTACCTGAATCCTGGGACAATATCTCGCCCTGTGGCTAACATCTCCACACTGAAAACAATCTCGCTACCGACATGGATGTGGAAAAAAACACACAATACGAATACTCTGAGACCCATGAGTAACTGAAATCCCATGCGAAGCTGGTAATGCAAACTGAACTGGTTGACCCACAAAACTCCTACCATGTCGTACCTTGCCTCCATAATACAGACCAGTAGATTCCTCCGATCTACGAGGCCTCATTACCTCCCTGAACTCTCCCCCTGATCTTGTCTGTACCCTCGCTCCCGGTCCCATGTGCTCTCTAACCGGCGAGCGATCCCTACTACCTGCTGAAACGAGGCATCCTACTCTAACTCTCGAGTCCCGCTGAATCGAATATCATGCCTGAATCTCCCAAATGACTCTACAAACTCATATCCTAACTAAAGTAACCAAACTAAGTGCATTTGTGGCCAACTCACTGAATATAACAGCATTCTCCAATAGTGACACAACGCCCTGGCGTAACTGCTCAAACTCCGCGTGTCGTACGTCTCGGAGGATCTGGAGTACAAACTCCCTCAAAAGTATCTCTGGAACCTGAATCCACGCAAGTGAAGCTAACTCGTCCAGGTTACCCCCACTCACATACCGCCACCACTAATCAACCCACTACTCTGAACCTGAGACATGACAAAAGCAAACCCGCTCGTCTCCACAACACCCGAAGTGCGAAGAATATAGTGACACTCCTCTAGGAAACCCTGGGCACCATCTGCTTCCAATTCACTGAAAGATAGAAGGGTCATACTTTCTGTACCTCTCAAGTCTAAGGTATTCTTCCTCCGAGGCAACTGTCCTAACCACAGGCTGAACTGAAACCACATGCCGTGCTACCATAACAACTGGAACCTGACCAATATGATCTCGCTACTCTGGAGTGTAGACAGTGGGAGTCTGAACTCCTTCCCTGATTTGTGAAGCAACTGGTGCACTAGAATCAACCCTGCCCGAGTCGATGTACCAATTGTACTCAAAACTGCGCTCAGGTCTCCTGAAGTCCGGGGTAGCAACAGGTACCCCCAGTACTTGTCTCCCAACTAGAACTACTGGAGATTCCTCAACGGTTTCTCTGGTAGGCATCTTAACTGCGGCACGTGCTCCTCGTTGGGCTTTGTCTCTGACCCTTGGGTAGCATCATCAGGAACCGCCGTTTGTGTCCTCACCGTAGGTGAGAGAATGGAACGATAATTTCAAACTTCAAGATCAATAAACTCGCACGATAGGAATGAAGGAAGTGAAATTGTCCTAATAGTTTCGTAGCCTCTCGAAGATAAGTACAGACGTCTCCGTACTGATCCGCAAGACTCTATTAAAGTCGTTTATGACACGTAGCACCTATGAACCTAGGGCTCTGATACCAACTTGTGACGACCCAAATTTCACTCCATTGGGTATCATGATGGCACCTAGTCTTAGGGACTAGGAAAGCCTAACAGTTACTGAATAACAAAAATAATGAAAGGAAAACTAACAGTCTCGATATAGAATCTCAATAGAATGTACAAACTTTCCCAAAACCGGTAATACAAGTCATAAGCTCTACGAATCTTCTACAACTTCTAAGTACAACTATTTGGAAATAAATACAACAGTGTATGAATAATAAATACAAAGAAGGTGACTCCGACGCCTGCGAATGTAGCAGCTGGTTACCTCGAGTCTCCTCGGCAATCATCCACACAGCTACTACAATATATACCCGGATCTGCAAACAAAAATGTGCAGAAGTGTAGTATTAGCACACCACAGCAGTGCCCAGTAAATATCAAGACTAACCTCGGTGAAGTAGTGACGAGGACTAGTCAAGACACCACTGGTCTACAAAATAAATAACATGAATATAGAAATGACCGAACGTTACATCTATCTAATACTTCACGGAATAATTCACAACAATGACAATATAAAGCGGAAGGAAATTACAGAAATCAATCCCGAAACAACACAAAAATACACAGAAAGATGGACAGCAAAACAAGCCGAATCGAAAGGAAACACAATACAATAGAGAGCACCAATAACGCAACTCCACATTGGATTGTTCACATCGGGCCTTATCCATTAAAATCCATAACTGGTAGAAATCTTTAAACAACAGCTCGTATGAAAAACTTTTGCAAATAAAATCATTTTAGTATGGAAGAGTTTCCTTTGAAAACATACTTTCTCCAAAAGTAGATATAAGTATATTTAATAGAGAGAATTAGGTAAAACATAGTTTCTTTTAATTATCCAAACTTCCCAAAGATGCTTTCCCAATAAATGACTTCCAATTATCATTTTAGGCAAGACTAGTGCTTTTCCAATATACCTTCGATGTAAAAGTCATTCAAATATAATCATTTCAAAACCATTGTTTTTTCAATAATACTTTTTAATAAAATCCCTTGATCAAAATCTCCTCAAGATAATCCACCAGAACTCAGTCCACAACTCAGAAATTTCCATGCAGTACAAGAGGAATATCAAATCTTGCCAATAAATGCACTAAATAGAAAACAGGAATAACGGAAACAATAATGCATAAATACGGCAAGCAATGTCCCCTCGTGCTAAAATAACATAAACACGGCACGGAATGTCCCCTCGTCCTAAATAACATAAACACAACACGGAATGTCCCCTCGTGCTAAATAACATAAACATGGCACGGAATGTCCCCTCGTGCTAACATAACATAACATGGCACAGAATATCCCCTCGTGCTAACATAACATAACATGGCACAGAATGTCCCCTCGTGCTAACATAACATAACATGGAACGGAATATTCCCTCATGCTAATATAGCATAACATGGCACGGAATGTCCCCTCGTGCTAACATAACATAACATGGCATGGAATGTCCCCTCGTGCTAACATAACATAAAAACAATTTAACAAGGGAAATCAACAATAAGAACCATAAATCACAACATCCCGGCAAGGGAGTCAACGATGCAAACAGTATCATCAACAGTATAAACATCAATAGAAATCATACCATCCCGACAAGGGAGTCAACAATGAAAACAATATCATTAACAGTATAAACGGTAATAGAAACCATAACATCCCGGCAAGGGAGTCGACAAGGCAAACAACATCATCAACAACAGAATAATAAGAGAAACCACACAATTCCGCTAAGGGAAACAACTATAACCAATCTCACCTAAACAGTTAACTTCACGGAATAAACTCAACTTCAACAAAGGCCCAGTAATAGGAAACATCAAGGAAATACCAATAACATAAATGTCTAACAGTTAGACCTAAGTAGCACTTAAGGGAATAGTCATATAAATCAAAATGTAAGACTCACGGGCATGCTTGACTCCAACGAATAGATGTTACAACTACGGCTAGTGTCACGACCCGAAATCCCACCTTCAAGTCGTGATGGCGTCTAACGTTGAACCCACTAGACAAGCCAACGTTACTGGTTATTTTAATTTATTCCTTTGTTATTTAGAATTTAAAAAGTGATATACAAGAACAAATAGAAATAAGAATGCGGAAGAAGTGCAGTCTAACAACTTAATTAAACAGTATTACGAAAAAAATCCTTAATAACAACTCCCAAAAATCTGGTGTCACAACTTCACGGGCTGTCTATGATTTCTACAGATAAAGGTCTGAATGAACAAGTGCTACTGTCTCGGAAATACATAAAGACAGGAAAAGAAGAGAGACAGGAGGTGACGCCAAGTCCTGCGGACACCTACAAGACTACCTCTGTGTCGCCTGGTGGACTGAAGGATACTCCCTCGATCAATGCCCACTAGGTCTAGCTCTGTAATCTGCACAACATAAAGAAGTACAGGTGTAGCATCAGTACAACCAACCCCATGTACTGAGTAAGTTGTATTGTTAAAAAAGAGTTGCACACATAAGCCAGCTTTTGACAACTCAGCCAGTCACGTGGACACAGGAAAATGCAACATCTGGATGTGATTCTTTGAAGAGGTACGGTACAAAGAGGCATGGTTCAGTAAACCCACGAACTTATCAGAAACGAGAAACTCAACTTGATCAAAATGGGAGAGAGGCACGATCAGAATGAATCTAGACAAAGTTACAGGCAGATTGAAGGACCCATAATTGATTACTCGATCATTATGTAACCGAACCCCAATTATTGTTATCCTTTGTAACGCCTCATTAGTGTCATAATTAGTCATTAATGAGTAACCATAACAAGAGTCGTACGTTATAAGAATATCCTATATAAGGGAGGGGAATACAGCTTGTAAAGGCATCTGATTCTCGAATAAAATCAACTTTGATTTTCTATATTTCTGCAATATTGTCTATTATTCATTTTTCTCCATTACCTTGATTATCAGTAACCCGTATTCATCTTAAAAATAAGCTTTAGTCAAAGGGTCTAATTCTTTGGTTAAACAAATTGGTTCCGTTACCGGGAATTTGATAATCTTTGTTTACTTTTCAAGTGATATCCTCTGAATTATGTCAAACCCCAATGACAACAACCAGCGAAGGAGTGGAACCCCAGTTCCATCGCCTTCAGGAACCCCACGTGGTTCAAGGGAACAATCCTCAGAAAGATCTAATAAAAATAATGGTGATTATGATCAAACTGTGGAACAAGATCTTGTAATGCAAATGATTGCGGAGTATGTGAGCCAAGCTTTGCAAGAATTTGTGAGAGGATTACCGGCAGTGTTACCTACACCGCCGAAGTCATCCCCAATAACACCATCACTATGAAAAATCCTCAATCTAGGTTGACAAACTCAGAAAGAGGAGATACTCCTAATGAATCTCTCGAAACGAGACCGGGTATATCTAATAACTCAGAACTACAAAATTTACTGCTAACCATGCAAAAACAGATGAAGGAGCAAAATGATCGCATCGAACAAATTCCTGGAGTACCACCTATCATCAAATGCATCAATGTTGATAGATATTCTCAACAACCTTGGAAGCCAAGTGCGGCCCCCTTGCCTATACCCGAGAAGTTTAAAATGCCTGACATGCCCAAATATGATGGAACAACTGACCCATGTGACCATGTCACTACTTTCACTACCGGGGTAAAAGGCAACGACTTAACGAAACCAGAGATTGAATCAGTCCTTGTCAAAAAAATTAGGGAAACACTTACCAAAGGGGCCCTAAC
>ML387679.1:14461-36867 GCA_005239525.1 Nicotiana knightiana | reverse complement strand
TACCCCAATTTATATTTGCAGCGCCCGTTTAGTCTTTATATAAGACATAGTTGAGCGTGATCACGGGCAAACTTGATCAGTCCTCCTCGGTAGAGTCGGGGACTGTAAAGGGGCATAAGGTGATCGAGGGTGAAAGGGCATCCCTCGATTTTGCTTGTGAAGAATCGGAGGAGAATCACTATTCTCCAGAAGGAATGATGGATTTGGTCGAGGGTGACGTCATATCTCTTGCAAAAGGTGATGATGATGGGGTATAAGGGACTCAAAGTGAAGGGGTAAGTGTAAACACTTAGGTACCCCTCCACATGAGTGGTGATCGATTCCTCAGGCGAGGGAACTACTAAATCCTTTTTATCCCAATTACATTCCTCTTTAACTTTGTTGAGGATATCTTTAGTGATGGTGCATATGTACCTCGAGACCGGTTCACATCGGCCCGACACCGAGGAGGTCTTCTCGATCTTAAAGTCAGTGACGATTGTGCACCCTTCCAGAACGAACTCCTCAGGGTGGGGCTCCGCCGCAGCCTCATCACCGGCGGGCCGTGATAAAGAAGCGACCTTCTTTTGCGGCATATATTTGGAAGAGAAAAGAGAATTAGAATGGTATGCAGTTTGATTAGAGTTCAAGAAATTTGGGTGTGAAAATTGGAAAGCAAAGAGATTTGAAGAAAAAGAAAGAGAAGGAGAACTTTGAGTGTAAAAGTTTGAATGAGAAAGGGCTAGGGTTCTTATAGGCTACTACCGACGATTGTAGTGGTCGATCAGTGACTGGCAATATTTAATGCCTTGGTAATCGGACCGATATGACGTTTCATCGCTTGCATCATAGACGGGCTCGTCGCTGACGTCATTACTTATTGAGGCGGAGTTCGGAAATTCATATCGTTTCTCGTCACCTTCTTCCCAAGAAACGAGAAGACTATCTGTATACGGCAAAACGGGCTTGCCCTTCATATGACTAATCGAGACTGGAACGTGATAGCTCAAGGTTCGGCCTCGTGTTATATCGAGCCATGGTGGATTGCCGAGCTCTTAACCCAGAAATCGATCAAGGTCGAGATCGGCCAAGATCAAGACCAAGCAAAATAGAGATCGAGCAAGACCGATAGAAGTTTACCTAGTCAAGTAACGGAAAGCCGAAATATCTGTAATCGAGCAAGGATCACAGCGAAAATCTCGGCACGTATCAAGATAAGACAGATTAATTAGCCAATCATGAGATTTCTTACTGTATTTAGAGTTGTAACTAAAGTAGGACTCCCCTACTATATAAAGGGGTCTGATCATTTGTAAAGGACATGTAATTTTACGCAATACAAAGCAATACACTGCCTCCTTCAGCTTTCAATATTCTATTACTCTGTTCATATTTTAGTTGGATTTTCACTTAGTTCAAGGGTGACCTAGCTCGAGGGCCAAAGCTAAAACGTTTGGTTTGGATTTTTTTTTTTTTATTGTCAATTTCAATATCAATTTATATATTTTCTCAGCTTGTGCCAAATTATATCACATATCCTTAAAACCACGTATAAATTCAATTGTTATCCGTTTTTAGGGTAAACAAAAGCATTGACTAATTCCAAAAATTTAGAAAGGTGAATTGATCTTGTCAAATAAGCGAATGATGTATTTTTTTGACCTTGACTAATTATCCCACTTTTACATAGTGTAGTAGACATAAATTAACGTTATTAGTAGCGAAAATTTCACAGGGTGTCGGTTAATTTTTGTTATCATTTTTAAAAATCTTGAAAATATTCACTCAACCCCTCCTCCTCCTTCGATTTTTCTATGTGATTTAGCTCAGATTTATTTTATTTTACGTGAGCATTTTTTGTGTACACCATATAGAGTTAATTACGCTAAACACGATCCTATAATATAATATAGTTTCGACACTCTTAAATTTACTTGTTTATGTGAAGTTTTATTTGTGTATAATTTCCATTATATAATAGGTTTAAATATATTTTAGAAAATAACGATAATATCATCATATTTAAGAGTTTCGAAAGATAAAAATATTTTGCCAAATAAGTAAAAATTATAGTTATCTTAATTATATAATTTTTATTAATTTTCTATCTATGATTTTTTAAAGAATATATTTCAAAGAATAATTATTTTCTTTTTAATCAAAGGCGTGAACAAGACTTTCAACAAAAATGTTTCCTTTTTTCAAATTTCATAAAAATAAATACATAAAAGCTTTTTATTTACAATTTATCTTTTAGAGTGTAAGTGTAAGATTTGTTTATTATTAGGGGTGCAAGTGTTTGATTTTATAATACATAGGATGTATTCGAAACCGAGTCATATTAACACTATCATATATTTTCGTTTCTTACTCCTCATTCAATATTCTCTTGATTTCTGTCTCAATTGTTTGCTGCACATTTGTCGTGTTGATTTTTCTTCTTCTTAATTATTGTCGAGTATTTTAGATTTTGACTTTTTTTCTCTCTCAGTTTTTGCTCCAAATCTGGTGTTGATTTCTAATTCATCGTGCTTGAACTAGATAAAAGTAGTTATTTTAGTGTAGATGATGAAATTAACGTTGCTCGACTAATAATAAGTATTGAATAATCTAAAATAGTTTAATCAGAAATATGAATAATTGAATAACATAGACAAATTTTTTAAATCGAACAAAGAGGGTGTTTGGCTAAGCTTATAAGCACCTTTTGACTTATCTACGCGTTTAGTCATCACCCAAAGTGCTTATAAGTTAAAATCAGCCATAAGCCATAAGTTATAAGCACTTTTTGTTTGACTAACACTTTTACTAATTTATCCTTAACAATATTTTCTAATTCACAAAATACTTTTTCCAAAATAAATTTCTTGACTTTCTCTTCATTCCATTTTTCTTGTTAATTATTTTCTTTACAAGGAAATTTTTTAATTTATAATCTTTGAAAAAAAATTCAAGGGTATTTTAGATATTGTAACAAACGAATAGCTTATCAACACTTTTTTATCAAACACATCAACTACTTATAATTAGTTTCAGCACTTCTATCCAAACACGTAAATGCTTATTTTAAAAATCAATTTCATCACTTAAAAAGAGTTTTCAGTACTTCAAGCTTATCAACTATTTACAATCAGCTAATCCAAACGAGCTCTAAGTCACGTGGAGAGTATCCACTCTCACTCAATCATAATTTTAAGATGATTTTAATGAGGCAAAAACATATAATTAATTCCATTGAGTTAGTTCATTGATTAAGCTAAAAGGATGTAACGAGATGATAAAATTTCTTTACTTTTACTCGGGGCGGATCTATAGCCTTAATTATGGGATACGTGAATTCATGGTTCCTTCGCCAAACTAGGTATTTTATGTATGTATTTTTAGAATTGGTCCAATATTATGTATTAACGCTCATGCTCCATAAATGTTGAATGACACACCGTTCAATACTTAGTTATTTACTCAAAGAAACAAAGATCAATTCTAACTTTTACACTTTTTCTCTTTTTTATTGTGATGTTCTAAAAATTATAGATCCGCCTCTGCTTCTACGAAAAAATGAGTCAGCTCAACAAATTAATTCACTAATCAAATTATTGGGGCTCAATGGAATGATAAAGTTTTTTCATCATTAAGTCATTAACCGAACAATGAAATTATAGAACTTCTGATGGGGAGCGACTCAGGACCTGTTTGTCCATAAAAATAAATTTCTTTTTTTTTTTGAATTTTTTCCTTCAAAAATGTTTTTTTTCCTCAAAAATCTAAAAGTGGTTTTGACCACCTTTTCCAAATTTTTAAATTTTTTTCTCCATATTCACAAAACTGTAATATTTTTTCAAATGAGATGCATATCCAAAATTTATTTTAAATTTCAAATACTATTTTTCAACTCAACTCCAAATACTATTTTTTTTTAAAATTATAATTTTTATATCTAATTACTTACTCTTTTAACTGACCTTTTAATTGGCGAAATCAAATTAATCAGACTAATAAATTTTGGAGGTTGATAGCTAAGGCAAAAGTGATCAACCGTCACAGGCCACAGCATACTGCCTTAACGGTCAAGATTGCGACGTCATTGCATACGATTTTTAATATTTTTTTTAAACACAAATTGATATGCAAGTAGTACATTAAATTAAAGCCGTAAGATTAACCCCATTTTGGTATCCACATAATAACTTGCATATATACCCAAAAAATAGGAGATAACTTCAGAAAAGAACTGCACATAAAAAAATGTGATTTTGCAAAAAGCACTTTTGAGTTTACTCTATTTTAGAGCCTTGTTGTGATTGACAGACAGTGACATGAATTGAGAACGTCTAGGTTCTCTTCATGTAAGCTTTGTGGACCCATAAAAAACTTAAATTAATATAAATATGCAAATAAGAAAAAAAGAAGAAATTTATTGGAATTTTCCTCTTTTCTTGATCTTCCTCTACTCATTCTTTTTTCTTCAAAACGAGTAGACCAATTTTCCTCATTGAAAAAGGGGGGTAAAGGTGGTGTCTTTTTTCGTCAACAATGAGTCAAAGAATCTAATTAGTACTGGGGTTTTAGTCTTAGCTCAAATAGTAATAAGGGGGTCAATTTTTTTTGGGTTTTCTTGATTTTTTGTGTGTGGTAGTTTTAATTAACTTTGGTGGCTTTGACAAAGTGTTTTTAGGTGTTTCTCATTTCAAAAGGTGCCATTTTGGTAAGAGGGGTATTTTGTTGGTATCATTTTGAGATCAAAGTTACCTACTTTTCACCTTCCTACTTTCAAATGATATTTTTTTTGGGTTTTCTTGTATTGAGGAAATTGGTTAAAGATTCTTGAAAACAGTACCAACTTTTCTGTTATACAAAGAATTTCCTGTGGAGCTTAAATCTCCACAGGAAGGTGCTTTTTTTTTCTTCAAGATCATTTTTTGATCTCCAGATTTTAGCTCAAGATTAGAACTTTGATGCTCTTTTACTAGTTTTTCAGTTTCTTTTTTGGGGGTTTCATTTTGCTTAATGTACAGAAGAAAATCTAGGAAAGAACTTACTGGGAGAAGAATAGTTTGATGAATTTTAATTTAATTGAAAATTTGGGGACTTGGGTCAAAAGGGTATGCTAGATCTTTAAGCATGTATGTAGGTTAGATCTAGACATGTGACAGATCATTTTTATTATTTTTATATTGGGGGCTTATATTATCTGAGAATACATAGTAGAGGCTTTGAGCCAATGAGATCTCATTCTAGGAACTTGGTCATTAGTCCAATGGTTGTTCTGCTCTCATCTTAATTCAGTTGATATTTCAAGATTGCCTGGTGGATGGACTGAAAGAGGGATTAAGATGTTGGCAATGTTAAGGTGGTTGTTTTTGGGACTGTTGATTTCTTTGGTCATTATATCTGTTTCAGCTAATGATAATGAACTCTTTGGTTGCTGTGATGAAGATGGTTTTTGGAGCATAAGTACCATTTTAGAGTGCCAAAAACTGAGTGACTTCTTTATTGTTGTTGCTTACTTTTCAATCCCTCTTGAGTTGCTTTACTTCATTAGCCGCTCCAATCTTCCTTTTAAATGGGTTCTAGTCGAATTCGTGTTGTTTATAGTTCTTTGTGGATTGACACATTTGCTCAATGGATGGACTTATGGTCCTCACCCTTCATTTCAATTGATATTGTCCCTAACAGTTGCCAAAATCCTTACTGCCCTTGTCTCTTGTGCAACTGCAATTACCCTTTTGACTCTGTTCCCTCTTCTCCTTAAGATAAAAGTCAGAGAATTGTTCTTGGCACAGAATGTTTTAGAGCTAGATCAAGAGGTTGTTATTATGAAGAAACAAACTGAGGCAAGCATGCACGTCCGTATGTTGACGCAAGAAATTAGGAAGTCACTTGATAAGCACACAATATTGTACACTACTCTGGTTGAACTTTCGAAAACATTGAAGCTGCAGAATTGTGCAGTTTGGATGCCAAATGAAAGTAGGTCACAAATGAATTTGACACATGAGTTAAGCCCTAGTTCTGCTGCAGAATCTCATCGTTCGCTCCCAATTAATGATCCGGATGTGTTAGAGATAACAAAGAACAAGGGGGTAAGGATACTGAGGCAAGATTCGGTTCTTGCAGTCTCGAGCAGTGGAGGATCTGGTGAACCATGTGCTGTTGCAGCAATTCGAATGCCATTGCTTCGTGCTTCAGACTTCAAAGGTGGGACTCCAGAGCTGGTTGACACTCGTTACGCCATTTTAGTATTGGTACTTTCGAGTGCTGACGGTAGAGTCTGGAGTTATAATGAGATGGAGATAGTAGAAGTAGTTGCTGATCAGGTGGCTGTGGCATTATCACATGCCACTGTGCTTGAAGAATCTCAGACAATGAGGGAGAAATTAGAAATGAGGAATCGTGTGCTGCAGAAGGCTAAAGAGAACGCTTTGAAGGCAAGCCAGGCAAGAGCTTCGTTTCAGAAGGTGATGAACAATGGGATGAGGCGGCCGATGCACTCAATTTTGGGTTTGCTCTCCATATTTCAAGATGAGAAATCAAGCGCTGATCAGAAGATTATTGTTGAGACAATGGTGAAAACAAGCACTGTTCTCTCGACGTTAATAAATGATGCGATGGAGATATCGGCCAAAGATGACGGACGGTTCCCAGTAGAAATGAGGCCGTTTCAGTTGCATTTACTGGTCAGGGAGGCCTCTTGTCTTGTTAAGTGCTTGTGTGTTTACAAGGGGTTTGGGTTTTCTACGGATGTTCCGACTTCTTTGCCTAATCAGGTGATGGGCGATGAAAAGAGAACGTTTCAAGTTTTGCTGCATATGGTTGGTCATTTATTAAACGTCAGTGTCGGAAAAGGCTCTGTTGTGTTCAGAGTGGTTATAGAGACTGGAGCAGATGGTGGGAATGACAAAGTTTGGGGGACAAGAAGAGCAAATGCGACAGATGAATATGTGTCTATAAAATTTGAAATTGATGTTAGTCTTGAAGGCACTCAATCAGATAGCTCAATCTCCACCATTCACTTTGGTGGAAGTAGGCATAATAGCAAGGAGGTAACGGAGGGCTTGAGTTTCAGCATGTGCAAAAAGCTTGTCCAGGTTAGAATACATGTTATTTTCCTGATTTAGTTTGTAGTTATCTGTAGATAATTATAGTTCTTGAATATCTATAAGAAGTAATGTTCATGGCCTGTAGCGATATTTGTACATGCTGGAATGTGCGTCTCTGTGTGTAGGTATTGAATATGAATTTGCATGGAGATTTAGGGGCAACTCTGAGTTGCATACTATATTTATCGTGGTTGAGGAACATAGTATAGTCAGTACGTGTGGAAGTAATCTGATGTTAAAAAATACAAATCACACTCTTAACTTTAGATTGTTTAATAAAATTTGAGATTTGTAAATGGTGCGTAAAATGTGGCGATTGATAGAAGTGTGCTAAACATTTAAAACATCCTAAAGTGGGAAATGCATAAAATAAGATGGTCAGAGGAGTTGACCATTTCAAAAAAATTTCATAGAATGGTCAGAGGAGGACTGATGTCTTCCGAAGGTTGCCAACAAATGCCAAACTGTCTTCTTAAAAAAAAGGTTGAATGTGAAGGATCTGATATGAGTCAAGCTAAATGAAAGGAATGAGGATTCATATTGCAGACCCCAGCTTGTTCGCGACTGAGGTGTAGAATGTGAAGGATCGCTCTGCTCCCTTGAGGTTTAAGTTTTTGGTAAGATCACCCACTCAGTAACCCAGAAAGAAAATTCTTTTAAGGAGGAACTCAAGTTAATGATTATAAATGGATGGCTTTGACAAGGCTTCCAACTCAGACTTTTTTGCTAAAGTATTTGATAGAATGATTTAATGAAAATGTAGGTCCCCTTTTTTCTTATTGACCACCGGGTTGCTGTAATCTCAGAGAACAAGATGCAGCTTGAGGACTTCTTCTTGTGTGGAAGATGGTTCTTTGAGTACTCTTCATCTGTAAAAGGATTAGCTTAAGAGGTTTCTAGGCCACAATATGCTGGAGAGATGTCAAGTGTACATATTAACTGCCAAATGTTCCATATGTTCATATTATGCTGGCATTCAACCTCTTTGTGCTTATCTTCTAATGGAAGTATTTTGTAGGGAGATAGTTTATGCAGTTGTCGAAGCCTCATCACTCGAGAATACTAGATTTTTTTGAAGTTTCTTCTGAAATTTGTTTTACCTTTAAATAAAATTGAAATAGCCAAATAGGAGAGATCTAGAACCGACTACCAAAAATACCATGTAAGCCATTCTTATCCTGATAAGAATAGAGAATAGAAGTGAGTTCTCTTAAATAGGTAACATTTAAGTTAGCTTCACTTTAGTTCCTAAACTACACACAAGCATCTTTATTCAGGTAATCACCTAAATAGATATGTAAAACTGCACATCTTCATGCAACAGATGTTTGTGTGTGAGAGGGAGGTAGTTTTTTTTTTTTTTTTGGGGGGTGGGTGGGTGGGTGGAGGGATATGAGAAGTCCAGGGGTTGGTTTTTGCTGGTTTGTGGCCTTGACCTCATGTCACCTAACTAATTCCAAAATGAGCAGGGAAAGTTCAGGATTTCTTCTATTGATGAAAATATTGGCAGAACTTATCAGAAGTTCCAGCAAATGCATTGAGTAAATGGTATCTGCTCAGGGGCGGAGCTAGTGTGTAGCTTATGGGTTCGGCCAAACCCAGTAACTTTTTCAAGCCCTGTATTTGTCGACATTCGTTGGATGTGTAGAAATTATTAATGAACCCAGTAATTTAAATTTGACTGGATTCCCGAACCCATAAACTTCAAATCCTGGCTCTATCATGTTGCTTTAGAGCCTTAATGGGTGAGATAGATTGGGACTCCTTTCTTGTATATGTTTATGTTTAATCAGCCAAGTAGGAATATTGAAGAAGAATATTTACTAGTTGAGCTTCCGGCTGAATTTTTCGATGTTTAGGTGTAATGTGAGAAGTAGCCTATGACTTTGAAATGGTGTATACTACCATTAAATACTCACACGATAAATTACTCATCCTGACTGGGGTTTAAGATATACCTTCACTGTCTTTGTATCTTAACTTCCCGCGCAATTGGTACTCCTTTCAACCTCTGGCTTCTGCGGACAACATGGGTACATATTGCCGTTTACCTTTAATTTTAGTATTGGAAGTTTGGAAATTGAGTGTTTCAGATGTCATCAGATCAAGGAGTGCTTTCAGTGACCTTGTAGAAGTATCTGAATCAACTGATTGTTCAAGTTGATTTTTTCCTGTGTGACTACAGATCATGTGATTTTGAAATTATGACATCTATGTTTTTCAATTTTAAAGTTGTGAAATGTGCTTTTGTTACTTTTAACAATCACCCACCATGGCTGAAACTAGTCTGAACACAGGGCCTTTTCTCATTTGGTATGAGGTTTCATCGCTTCGAATTGATTATATTCTCTTGTTTTTTTTTTTCCATTGCATATGAGTTTCTAGATGCTGCATATGATACTAACAAATAATCCAGACAAGAAATTTTTTGTTCTTTTCTTTCTGGACCTTACCTCTGCTATCTGAAGCAGTAAGTTGTTTGTGAACGTGATTAAGTGATAACTGGATCACCACATTGCTTACTCTGACCTGCATGTTTTTTTGCATAAAATTTCCAGATGATGCAGGGAAATATATGGATGTCTTCGAACGCCCAGGGCCACGCACAAGGGATGACTCTTATCCTCAGATTTCAAAAACAGTCGTCTTTTAGGAAACGCATGTTTGAATATAGAAATCCTTTGGAGCAACCAATTTCCAGCACAATGTTCAGAGGCCTAAATGTACTCCTAGCGGACGACGATGATGTAAATAGACTGGTAACAAGAAAGCTGCTAGAAAAACTAGGTTGCCAAGTAACTGCTGTTTCAAGTGGTTTTCAATGCCTAAGTGCTCTAGGTCCTTCATTAACAACCTTTCAAGTTGTCATTTTGGATCTTCAAATGCCAGAAATGGATGGATTTGAAGTGGCATTGAGAGTTCGCAAATTTCGCAGCCGTAGTTGGCCGTTGATCATAGCCTTAACTGCAAGTTCAGAGGAACATGTATGGGAAAGATGCCTACAGGTCGGAATGAATGGTCTAATAAGGAAACCTGTTCTCTTACAAGGCTTGGCTGATGAACTTCAAAGAGTCCTTCAACGGGGTGGTGTCGATGGCTTGTGAGGTAATAGTACTACTACTAATGGTGAAAACAAACCTAAAAAATGGTCCTGGAAAACAGCAGGAGCCGGAGCCAGAGATCGGACAACGTTAATCATACCAATATAGAGAGATAGAGCATTACATTACATCTTTGTTAGATGAAACCAGCTTCTTCCTAACCATGCAGTTTCAAGTATGTAACTATATAGGTCAGCCTGCAAATTTTCAGTTCTTGGCTTATGTTGAAGTGAGATATGTAAGATGTATGGGTTCCATCATTTTTTTTCCCAAGAAACAAGGAGAATGTTACTGATTTGAAGAGGACTTGTAAGCTTTATACTTATTCCTCACACATGATCTCTTCTGATCTCAATTAATCCATATGACAGGCTTATGCTTGGAAATTTTCTCCTGCCACTTTGTTTAGTTTTGGTTTCCAACTTTATTACCTTTTACTAAAGTTTTTACAAGTTTTATTCGACAAGAAGATGATTCTTTTTCAACCAAATGCAATTCCTTGTTCATTCCTTAATGCCACATTTATATATATGGAAATAATTAAACTTTAAACGTCTCTTTCACTCTTAATGAGAAATTTTTATAGTCACAAATAGGGCTGTACAAATCGAACTTGAAAAATCGCATCAAACCGAAAAGTCAAACCAAACCGATTAAAAAACCCGACTTTGTTTGGTTTGGTATTGAGTAAAAAAATTCGAACTAACCCGACATATAAATATATAAGTTTTATATATTTTTTGAAGATTTTATATAGATTTTCTTTAAAAACTAGAAATATTTGTGATTCTCTTGTGGGATATAAATTTTAATAGAATATGAAGTGCTCCATATTTATTGATCTTGAATAATGGGTTGTAGGATTACTTTCTTATCAAATGTTACTGAAATGCGTCTATCTCTTTGCTCTTCCATATTCTTAACTTAAGTTCTATTAAATTCTTATATCTTTTTTGAATGTGAATTGGTTATTAATATTTAGGTATTATATTAATTTTTATGTTTAATTATTAAATTCAGTTAATCTGAAAGTGTATATCAATGAAAAATTATTGTCAGACGACTAAAAAAATAACTATTATGTGCTACTAATAGAATTCTCCCATAAGAATATTTTAATCGATAATATGTTTGTCAATTTTTTAAATATTTTTATTAAATAGATATTTACTTATCAAATATTTAACAAAGTAAGATTGAAATAATATGTAAGTAACAAAAAAACCCGAAAACCCTAAAAAATGCGACAAAACTAAACCAATCCAAACCGATATAGTTGGTTGACTTGATTTTGATAAAAACCGAACCAATTCGATCCATGTCACAAATGTTAATGGCATACTTAAGACCACAAGTTTCTTTTAATCCACCTCTTTTATGGTCCCTTATCACACACCTTATCACCCTCCCCTCAGTAAAAAAACGAGCGGATCTGGTTAGATATAGCGGGTCGAAAACAAATAATGCAAAAACGAATAAAAGATCCGACATGCCCATGTTTTATAAGGATAAAAAAATGAGTTAACTGATGGTCGCTTCTTGAATGTGATCACTTTCGGGAGAATTTCTAGTCTCCCAAAAAGTTTATTATCCGACCCATTTTCAGAATAATACGAATGTCTATCCATTTCGCCACAACATTACTCTTTATTTGGAATTTTATAAGTATAGGTATTGAAAGAGGAAAGAAGAAAAACAAAAAGACTTACTTACAATTCACTCCTAATCCATAAACCATTGATAAAGATTTAAATCACATTGATGTCTCACCTAGTTAATTGACGGGATCAAAATTGAAGCTCGTACTAAAAGAAGAAGAAAAAAACCATAGACGACAAACTATTCATATTATCATCTTACTAAAAAATTGAAGCACATTCATGCTTACAAGAAATTAATAAATACAGAATATATGTCATGAAAATATATTTGATTAACATGTTTTTTTAACTTATTACTTAATAATCACAAATGAAATGTGATTTCCGAGGTCTCTTTTTTATCTCATAATTTTGTGTACCCAAATATATAATATGTGAGATAAAAACAAACCTCACACAACTAATATAAGCACGGTTCGGTCTTCGGTGGACACAACCACCTTGGACCAAAGTAACACCCTTAACAAAACTTTTGGGTCGTTGTAAGGTTTAACCAAAGAGTGGGGTGGGAAGTTGAGTGGCGCAGCCATATTTCCGAAACAAGGAAGAGTCAATCGAGAGAAAGAGAGAGAGGAGGAACAAGGGGAGATTAATGGAACCAAGAGAGGAAGGAGAAATTACTAAGGCAGCAGCAGAAAACTATTATAGCAAAGATTTTGAATGGGACCAACTTCGGCACGAGATCGAAAACGATCCTTCTCTTGTCCACCACTTGCTTCCTTTTCCCCAAAATCAACATACCCTTTCTACTTCACAAGATTCTGAAGCATGGAACAATTTCCACACTCGCCAGAATTCCACTGGCAAATTCTTCAAGGTAACTAATATTCACTGTTTCTGTTGATAGTATACCCAGCTTGCATTTGTATATTTTGTTTCTTAACTTGGTTAAATTTGTAAACATTGGTTGTTTTTCTTGCGTTGGCGAAGTGGCAGAAAGCCATGATTTTCCTGAAAGTTTTCAACTTCATAATTTTTATGGAAATTGATTGCTGTTGATTGTGTACTGATCTTGCATTCGCATATTTTGTTTCTTAACTTGGTTAAATTTGTTAATATAGCTGTTTGTCTTGTAGGGAAATGACAACGGGGAAATGACAATATAATTGCTATAATATTAGTGAGCGGAAATATAGGAAATACACCATAATAATATTAATGGGCGAAAATATAGGAAATACACTAATTGGCTTGAATCGTGATAGACACTATCCGAAGAAACTATTTAAGCAATGTGAAATAATTTTCCAGGATTAAACAAGCGTACCCCTATTTATTTAAAGGATACAAGAATCAGCAAAATCAAATACGAGCAAATCTTAAGAAATAATTAGAATAGGAATTTCTTGAAGAAAGAATAAAGGTTTTCTATATTTTCAGTGGCTAGCTTAAAGACGATTACAAAAGCTTTGGTTGGAAAACGTACTAACCAAAACGTGTAAGAAAAGCTTATATATAGGCTTTAAAGAGGGCTAGAAATAAGACAAGTGTATTGGGTACTTGTCCATACATATGCCACTTGTTATACAGCATGACAATAAGTTTCCTTGAAGATATTGCCACATGGACATATGACTTCATGCAAGAAGCCACATACTAGTCCAAAACATCTTTTGAAATAAATTAATTTATCAATAATCCCCTACATCAAAAGATATCTTAGGAATGCAAGAATAAGGAATATGAGAGTAAGATTTGATGGATTTGCATGGTCCAAATGCAATAGGTTTGGTGTCTTTTGTTATTACCCATATGAACCTATTTCATGGGATCTATTGACAACATGTTGGCCTTAACCCCATCTCTCTTGAGGTTTGAAGAATTAATTTTCTTCCCACTGGTTTAGTCAGAGAATCGGCCAAATTAAACTTCTGATTTCACATAATCAATGAAAATTATTCCATCTCTCAGCAGCTGCTTTATGACATCATGTCTCAATTTCATGTGTCTACTAGTACAATTATAAGATTTGTTCTTTGCAATAGCTATTGCCGCTTGACAATCACAATGCATACAATGCATAGACACGGGAGGCAATGCATCCTTTATTAAAAGAATATTAGCTAAGAAGTTTCTTAGCCACTCAGCCTCAGAACCAGCTACGGTTGTTGATAAATTAATTTATTTCAAAAGATATTTTGGACTAGTACGTGACTTCTTGCATGAAGTCATATGTCCATGTGGCAATATCTTCAAGGAAGCTTAACCAATTTTCATGATGCTAAATAACAAGTGGCATATGTATGGTCATGTGTGCAATACACTTGCCTTATTTCTAGTCCTCTTTAAAGTCTATATATAGGCTCACATAATACTTCCAAAATATCATCAGAAACATTTCCTTTCTTTCCTTTCCTTCTTACACGTTTTGGTTAGTATGCTTTCCAACCAAAGCTTTAGTAATCTTCTTTAAACATTAGCTATTATTCCTTAATAGCTAGCCATTGAATATATAGAAAACCTTTGTTCTTTCTACAAGAAATTCCTATTCTAATTATTTCTTAAGATTTGCTGGTGTATTATTTAATTTTACTGATTCCTGTATCATCTAAATAAATAGAGGTAGACTTGTTTAATCCTGGGGAAACATTTCACATTGCTGAAATAGTTTCTTTGGACAGTGCCTAGCATGACTCAAGCCAATTGGTGTGTTTCCTATATTTCCGCTCTCTAATATTATAGCAGTTATGGTGTATTTCCTATATTTCCGCACACTAATATTATAGCAGTTATATCGTCATTTCCCGTTGTCATTTCCTTAGATGTCTTGAGTTAGGGAAGTGTCAGAAAGCCGAGATTTTCTTTAAATATTTGAACTTTAGTAATTTTAATTGGAAAATGATTGCTTGTTAAAAATCAATAGTTAAATTTGTACACTTAATTAATGGGGTTGTTTCTCTTGCGTAAGAGAAGTGGCAGAGAGCCGAGATTTTCCTGAAATATTTGAAGTTTAGCAATTCTAAGAGAAAAGTGATTGCTTGTCACAGATCATTAGTTAAATGTGCAATAATAGCCATCGACGTGGGAACCGAATTGGTGCATTTGCCAAAAGTGCTTGTCAGTGGTAAAGAAGGTTTGGAATTTGAACCTCATAATTTGAGTTATAGTAGGATTGTAGGAAAGTTCTTCTAGAAATAGATAAACACCTGTCCCTAGGATGATGCTCATAGTAAGCTCTGTGAGCTAAGTCTAATCAACCCAAAAGTTAAGGTGAGTTGGCTTATGATTTTGAGCCCACAAGTGGACCAACCATACTTAACTATAAACTCCGCTACTAACTCATGCAACCACTTTCATATCCAAAAAGAAGTTTCTAAATTTGGAAGTAGTTTTGAAGTTGATTGTTGAAACACAGTGGCTAAAGTCGACCACGGAGCTCCAAGCTCCATGATTTTCATTTTCTCCCGACTATGCACCCCACCGACTATAACAACCTTTTATGACCATCTTTCTTTGCTTCTTTCTCTCTTTGGTGTGCATCCATAGCCGAGCTCATCTCCAGAGCTTTGAGCTCCATTTTTCTTCTATCTTAAACAGATTCACCCCATACAAATCTCATCCCAATATCTGAACCTCTTAGCTCACTGAAAACACTTTTACCTTTAATGTTGAGAACCTTGCAAATTCTAATTTCCTTCTACCATGTCTAACTTTAACGTAGCATAAACTACGATGAATTGGTACTGGTATGAGGAACTATGGCTTGAGAAATATGATACAAGGGGCTGCGATATGAGAGGAATGGTATGAGGAGGTATGGCATGAAAGGTATGGTTTGAGGAGCTAGAAAATAGAGGTATTACATAACACCAATGACAAAGAGGTGTATTAGGAAGCTAATACTAAAAGCTAAAATATGGACACAACATCAAGGAAGCTAAGGTATGGGACATGCATACTAGACTGAGGAAGTGAAACACTAGAACGGGAAGTATCATACTTCAAAGGAATAATTAAGAGCTCATTCCCATGACCTCTAGGGGTTGTGTTAGGATTGTGGGCGCCAACTTAACTCAGTGATGCAAATCTAAAGTTTTATACCATATAAAAGACCTAGTCCACAAAACGAAGTATGTGTACAAATCAAGGGTTTGATGTTGCCTATCTTGGCCAACAAGCTACACTTGAATGGTTGACTTTGTATCTCTTGTAGAACATTTCTTTCAGAGCCAAATCTCTCTACAACAGACTTCAAATGAAAGCATGCTCTCCGCTCACATGGTTAGCAATATGCTAAAGTCTTCGCAGAAAGCTCTTTATTTCGCCCCTTTCTCTTACTAGAGCCTCTTTGGACTTGAGTAATGAAAATTAATCCATGAGGCCTCCTGCGGTGTCTTGCGAGTTACACACTTTAGGTCCAAGGTCTATAGGATTGGAAGCAAGCTTTTGTAGCTAAGTTACCAGGGTTTCAATCTCAAGTCCTTAGGTGCGAAGTCCACGACATCTAATTTTGAGGTTCGAGTTTAGTGCTATTTTATGGGACTAGGAGTTTTGATGTATTAGCTAATTGGCAAGAATTGAACTTAGTAAATATCTTTCGGCATTCTTTTTTATAATCTATGTTGCGCGGACTCTCCAAAATGTAGCTGTACCCGTGTCGGATCCTTAAAAAATGCACTATTTTTGGAGTATCCGACACGTATCCGGCCACATTTTCGGAGAGTCCGAGCAGCATAGTTTATAATAGTGGTGAGAAACTAAATGGTGGCTAAGGGGAAAAAGAATGTTGCTCTTTCCGAAGTCAATCTAAATAGAACACATGAGTGTGGTTTAAAAAAAATGGCTTCTTCTGTCACCAGTACCGCAGTTCAACTACTAGAGCTTTGTACAAAAATGTTTCCTATGCTTTTGTACCATAAGAACTTATAGCGAGTTCCTTATCAAAAAGAACATATAGCGAGTTAAAACTGATAATTTCTTGTTCAAAAAGAAAAAGAAAATAAAAGGACTATTTTTCTCATCTCAACTAGAATGAGAGCTGGGGCATTCTCTAACTGCTATTGCTTTGGCTATTCTTCTCTGCTTCTAAACTCATTTATTTTGCTTCAAATGACATCTTCATGTTATTATCTTTCAAGACAAGTAGTCATCATCTGCTTGTTTTGGTTGCATATGTAGGTACTCTTGTGTTGACCTGATCGGCAGTTGCAGCAAGAACAAGCGTTTCTATAACCTTTATTCCACTTTATGTCTTTTCTTAAACATAATTTCTTCCATGTAGGAGCGGCGGTACTTGCTTAAGGAATTCCCTGAGCTAGCCTCTTTTGGGGAATGCTCGACAGTTTTGGAGGTAGGATGTGGAAATGGTAGTACAGCTCTGCCAATATTACGGTGAGGAAGAAGTTTACTTGCTTTGAGTGACTTATTTGTTTAAGCATTTTTGACTGAGGAAGTGACAAAACTCTCTTTGCTTAAGGTGCATAATTATAAGCCACTAGTTCTATGATAGTTTCTTGTTCATTCATATTTTGATATCCCATAATTGATTATCTGGAGTGGAGCTATTCCTAAGTTGGCCATCTTATTCTTTTTTTAAACCTGGAAGTAGCCACAAAATTTAGGTCCAAACACGATATATGAGGCATCCATTCTCAAATGGATGAGTATAGAGTAGAGTCTTCACTTCCTATTCAATCTCACCTAGAAACAACAGTGCTGAGTAGAAATAAGTAACATGAAATCAGAGTTGTGTTCGTTTGGTGATGATGTATTTACTTTACCTTATTTAAGAGCAATGTTGAAGAATCTTTTTTCTTTCTCTAAATTAAGATTAGGTTTATTCAATTTCATCTTGCTTCATCTCTTCGCGATAGTAAGGCTTACCTTCTTGATCATTTGTTAATATTGAATTTCAATGTTCTATGTGAAGATTGAGAATCACATTATCCCGATCTCATTGCTGAACCTTTGCTTATCTCTTGCAGTGGAAACAAGAGCATCTCTCTGTATGCCTGTGACTGCAGCAAAGAGGCTCTTGAGAGGGCTAAAGAGAATATTGAAGCTGCTAATGTAATCTTGGCTGTAGAACGGTTTTATTCATTCCAATGTGATTTCACTGTGAGTGGATTTCCAAACTGGTTAGTCTGCACTTCTTGCCGTGAAAGTTTCTCTCAGAAGCAGAATATGCGCCCCTTAGGTTAGCAAATGTACCAATTCTTCTGCATTTTATTAGAAATGATCTATCATTCTCTGCTGGTACAGCAAGGCAGTGGGTTTTCAAATGAACGTGTTTTGCTCATGCAGATGCAAGAAGATGCAGTAAGCAAGATTTCCCTGATCCACCAATATCTGCCAAGAACGATAGCTGCATTGGGGGAGTAGATTTTGTTACCCTCGTATGTACATTCTTAATTATGTCTACGATTTGGGCTTTTTTTTTCAATTTCATTATTAAAAAAAGGGGCTCTTTTTTATTTACAACTGTATTGATTTCAACAAAAGTCAAATGTCTAAGAAGATGGTTATTCCATTTGTAATTTCCAGATATTTACGCTATCAGCAGTGCCACTTCACAGGATGTCAAGAGCAATCGCAGAATGCTTTTCTGTTCTAAAGCCCGGAGGCCTGTTGTTATTCAGGGATTACGGTAATAACCTGACCTAAATATTAGACATTACTTGCGGAACATTGGCAATGTATCTTTTGCTAATTTGTAAAAAATTGTATCTTTTAAATGATGAGTCCTGTTTAGTTTTCTCCTAGTATCTGAATTGGGGAAGTGTGAAACTCAGGTCTTTATGATATGACCATGGTTCGGTTCGAGCCGGAGCAAAGAGTAGGATACAGAGAGTACATGCGTTCTGATGGAACAAGGTCTTATTTCTTTTGCTTGGATAGTGTAAGAGATCTCTTCTGTGGCACAGGATTCACTGAGGTATTACTTCCCCTTGGCTACTTTTTGGAACTACAGACAGGAATTTTGGTTCCATTACCAATAAACTTTAACATATTTATGAAACTTTTTGCAGCTTGAGCTTGAATATTGCTGTGTCCAGTCAGTGAATCGACGGAATGGGAAGATCATGCGAAGAGTGTGGATTCATGGGAAGTTCCAGAAGCCACATGTCTATGTAGGTTCATAACCCTGTGGTTTTAATGAGAAAAATGAACTTGCAAGCAGCCACATAATGTTCCATGAGCTTAAGAAACTGAAAAAAAGATAAACATGGGTTGTTTTTGACTCTTAAATCGTCCTCCAACGAGCTAAATCAATGATGAGTAGAAGTAGAATACTTAAGTTTACAATGTCAGTGCCTGAGATTCCTTTGATGAATGAAAGTTTCAGTCCTTTCTAGCTATGCATGCAGAGGCGCACTGTCTCGTGAAACATATGAAGTGGTGCTGCGGTTGTAAGATGAGATATAGAAAAGGATGAGCAAAAGTTTAACAAGATGGTGATATTGTTTTTGTTGACTTCGGCTGTTTCTGATCTTAAGCTTGGGGCTGTTTTAAGGCCAGGTTACACTATGGTGCAGTTTGGTTTGAGAAGCTTCCCAAGGGCGAACTATTGTTGTTCATGTCCGGGAGAATTTGATTGTGAAAAGTAAATCTACATGAAGGCTGGAAGTAAAAGATGTGTTCTGTCAAATACATCACCTTATCATTATCATACATTCAAACTTGGGATATAGAAGATATTGACATGCTATTTTTTTGGTATGAGTGTATCTGCCGAGCTCTTTTTTTTTTTGGCAATTATGCCATGCCATCAATTCAACTGGTCGCGGTAAAAGTTTTGAGGATTCATATAGCTGATCCAACTAGTTTAAGGCGTATTAATTGTTGTATGCCGTGTCATTATTCACTGCATAACAACTTTTATAGAACTAATACATAACTTACTAAGTTCTGGCTTTGCAGAACCATAATTGGTAAGTGAGAATGTGTAGCGAGCTCTTGTGAGCCATCTCATTTTTTCTGAAGAATCTTGTTCTTCATTTCTTCTATGAATTGGTTGAGATTCTTCTTTGAAGATCCCTCATCAGACTGTGCATTCTGAAGGACCATCTTTGTTTTCTCGATATTCTTCCTCAAATCATCTGATTTACTCATTATCCTTCCAATATTCTCCGCTACTTCCTCCCTCATGATTAATTTTCCAGTGCAAAGGTTCACACCAATCCTCCAATCATTGACGACTAATTTCCTATTAGTAAATTGATCTGTTAAAATAGGAACACACACCATTGGAACTTTACACCATATGCTTTCCAAGATTGAATTCCAACCACAATGAGTCAAAAATCCTCCAACTGCTGGATGTGATAGTACTGCTAGTTGAGAGCACCACGGCACAACCAGTCCTCTACCTACTGTTTCTTCCTCAAAACTACGAGGCAAAATGTCACCAGAACCTAGGATATTGTGACGTAGCACCCAAATGAAACTCACCTTACTAATTAAAATGCCCTGTGCTATTTCCAGAATATCCTGTTTGTTCATATTAGCAAAACTACCAAATGAGATGTATAACACTGTACCATCTTGTTTGCTATTGAGCCAGTCAGTGTAATCTGACTCTGGCAGGAGGCCTGTTGAAATTGTTCTCTTGGTAAAGCTTGCAGGGAAGACCGGCCCAATTGCATAGAATGGCTGCTTCTCTTGTATGGCTGAGATAGCTGAGGACTCTAGCTCTTGCACTGTGTTGCAGATGACAAAATCTGCTTTCTGCGCATCTTCAAGACACTTGAACACAAAACGGGGCATCACGGTGCTTGAATCAGGATCTTGACAATATGAAGGTAAATCTGCTGGTTCAATGGCTTGGACTCCTGGTATGTATCTAATTGTGTCTTCACACTTATCTAGACAAAATGATTACTTATTAGCTAATTGATAATGTAATGTAGTCAAGGGTGTGTCGTAATGGTCAATGAAGTGGGTTGAGAACCATGAGGTCTCAGGTTCAAATCCAGCAAAAACAAAAACACTAGGTGATTTCTTCCTATCTGTCCAAGCCTTGGTGAACAGAGTTACCTGATACCTGATGTTGTTAGAAGGTAACAAGTATCCAATGGAATTAGTTGAGGTGCCATAAGGTGGCCCGGACACCACGGTTATAAAAAATAAATTGATTATGTAATGTAGTCACTGATTAGACAGTACTAATAGCTTCAAGATATGGAGTTCTTACCATGACATCCGAAATGGCCTTTACTCTTGAGCAGGTCCATGTGATAGTAGATAGTAAGCACTGTTGCTGGTTCAGTCCAGAATGAAACATTGACAAGATTATATTTTTTGGCAATCGATGATGCCCATACGTGGAAACTGTCAGCTATTATACACGAAATGGGCGGGTCTGGTTTCGAAAGGATTAGTTTTTCAATGAAGTCATCCACATGAGCTTCGAAAACATGAATAAGACCTTCCACAAACTGGCCTGCTTTGGCCCTCCTTTCAAAACTTAGTGGGAAACCATCACTAATTTTTGCATAACGAATGTCAAGACCGGATTTCTGTGCATGGGAGAAAGGGTCGTCGTCGTCATCTTTAAGTGACTGAGCTCTAGCTATGTGCTGGTGAGTTGATTCTGTGTTGACAAAGGTGATGGTAAAACCTTTTGAAGCAAGCTTCATTGCAAGATGGGTGAATGGATTTATATGGCCTTGAAGAGGAAGTGGTATCATTACTGCATGCAGCTTTGGGTGTTCTTCTACCCCCATTTTGGTATAGGAGATGGTTGCCTTGTTTGAGAAAGGTAAGTGTATTAGTAATATAGCACCAAAGGAGGTGCAGGCATATAGGAGATGGTTTCCTTGTATGTTTATATAAGAGCTTGGATGGAGATTGTCGCTTTATATTTTGTGCTGGTGGGAAGTAACAGGTACCCATATAATTAGTTTAGGTGCGCGTAAGCGGGTCTGCACGTTATGGTTATTTAAAAAGAAGATTGTGTCTTATGTTCTTTGTTGCAAAAGGGTTGAATATTAATTGTCTAAGTGGTCTCTGGCTATACCTATAGCTGCATTTATGTGAATTTGGAGCCTCCTATAGGTTATCTCTTAGGAATTTAAAGATATGAGATGGGCCATTGTGCCACAACCAAGGGGTACTTAGATTACTATTACTATATATAATAAGGGAGAATCAAAGGACTTTTGTAGTCCTCACATACCTTTCCAAAAAAAATATAAACTTTTCACTTAATTACTTTTATGTCCTCATCTTATTTTTAATGTCAAATTTACTTGCCATATCACTTAGGGTGTGTTTGGTATGAAGGAGAATATTTTTCGGAAAATGTTTTCTAATTTTCTCATGTTTGGTTGGCTTAAATGTTTTGGAAAATATTTTTCACATCAACTCCAAATGTTTTACCTATGAAGAGAAGGGAAAACATTTTCCATAACTCCTTCTCAAGCTTCCCCATCCTATTCTATAGCCTCACCAACCCACCCCACACCCAACCCACCTAAACCCACCTCATGCTCTCTCCAAAAAGATTTTTTTTCTGTTACCACCCACCCAACCCCACCCCCAAATTTTTTTATTCTTTTTACTTTCTTTTTTGGCAATTTCAAATTTCTGTTTTTCGTTTTTCTACCCCCCCCCCCCCCCCCCCC
>ML387679.1:0-11230 GCA_005239525.1 Nicotiana knightiana | reverse complement strand
TTTTTTTTTTTTTTTTTTGTTAAGAAAATTGTAGGAACTTAAATAATATTATTCCCTGTTTCCTTGTGTGTTGATACGAGTTCTAAGAAAATCTCTTAAATATGATACATGGTATATCAATTCGGGATTCACAAGAAATACCAGACTGAAAATGGGCTGGTGTATTTAAAATTTATCTTGATTTTAGTTTGAGTATGCTCAATTATTTTTTATGAGGGGAAATACGATATTTGGTGAAAACTTAAAAACATAATACAAATTATTTTTTTTAATCATATGTATTACTTTTTGACCTTGAATTTAGGTCCCGGGCTCAGCATGGGTTTACTGTAACTAGTATGTTTATATGTAAAACAACATGTCTTGCATTCGTTTGTATAAACACCGGATGGGAATAAATTTTTTCGACAGATCTGTCAGGGTTTCTAGAAGCTACTTGATGTATGGCCAGCATTCATTGTACAAGAAGGTAAAGAAATTGGACATGTTAGTGGCGGCTAGGTCATCCTTAAAGCTGCATTCATTTTTCAATGGTTGTACTGCATTGTCTGTTCATTGCCATTTGTGTTTTGTCCCTTTCTTTCAATAATCAAACTTTTGCTCTTTTCCTTTTTTTTGTGTCGGCTTGTGAATAATTGATTATTAAACAGTATGGTTTTACTACTACTTTTAATTTCTGTGGTGTGTTTGAACACCAAATCAATATGTCAATCCGGTAATTTTTTTTGGTTTTCCTCAGCTTTTTATTGTTTTTCTATTTTTCACTTTCTCAATTAAAAAAAAAGAAAAGAAAAAGCCTCTAAAGTTGAATTTTGCGATAAATTTCTTAATATAAGTTTGGCTCTACTTCATGCACTTTAACATGTTCAGTCATTATATTATTGTACTTGTGGACTATTCCATTTGGAAATGTTTATAGGATATGACTGAGTCAGCTGATTCATAGCTACGTAAACATGCAGAAATTGCACGGGCGTCTTATTTGGTCGCCCCCATTTAACCTATACTCATTCTTTAAAAAAGTTTTAACTTGTAGTTATTTTTAAACAACTTCAGCTTCCTTTCTCCTCCTCCTTCTCCTCCTTCTTCTTCTTCTTCTTCTTCTTTTTCTTCTGTTGCTGTTGGTGCTGCTATGAAACTTTAGTTTATAGGGATGAACTTTTTGCTGAAGATTAACGTTTGCTGCTTATGTACTTCGACCAACCTAATAACTTCCAAACAAGTAAAGTTAAGAATGCTGAAGTTCAACAAATATAAACAAAAATTTCAGCTCCTAGAATGCTGAAGTTCAGCAAATGCAAACAAACTTCAACTCTGAAGTTCATCACAAACATAACAAAGCTTTCAGCTAAAACATGCTGAAGTTCAGCAAATATAGAACAAAACTTCAGCTAAAACATGCTGACGTTCAGCAAATATAGAACAAAACTTCAGCTACTAGAATGATTAAGTTCAGCAATTACAAACAAAAACTTCAGCCAACACTTGGTTCATCAATTTTTGCTACTTCAGGCCCGTCTACTAGAATGCTGAAGTTTGCGTGATTGCCTTTGCTACTTCACGCTCGTATGCCTGAAGTTACGCGAAAAGTAGGTACGCTTGCAATTTTTTTTACAAAACAGGTATGAATTAAAACGTGACCCAAAAAGCGGGTATAGATGCTAAGACAAGTGAGCTAATAATGTCTCCTTCATCTTCAGATGAAAGCAGAATCTGAAATACATTGAGATTGCCGAAAAAGACACACAAAACCAAATAGAAAAACTTCAATCATTTTTATTTGCTTGAAAGGGGTCCCGAGGGACGGAGGAGGCTAGCTTAGCCTAAAGATGGTTATCGGTTCAAGAACGTAAGGTGTCCCTGCTTTGTCAGGATAAGCTATTCTAACAAATGGAGTTAAATGCGTTGGTAGAGGAATCTTTACATCGAAACTGCCCCGTAAACATGTAAATAAGAATTAAACACAGAACCCTGGTGCAAAAAAATGGTGTTTGTTTACAAAATTAATTTGAAAAAAAAGAAGTTTTTCTAATTTCTTTTTCTAACACTTTTGGAAAACAAACGCCTGTTGTCATGTTGCTGGACTTCCAAGTTCCAAGTGCCGTTAGACACCCCAAGTTTTGATGACCAGAAGCGATTACTCTTCGGCTATTATTTTAGGAGAGATACACTATGTAAATTACCCTTATATCTATATTATAAACCAGTGGGTCAAAGGTTCTATATTAGGAGAATGAAAATAATCGGCTATTTATGTAAAGATCCCCACGAAATAAGAATTAACCTAAATAACCGACCATCCAACCACTTAAATAAAAATAACTGGCAAATATATAATATGTCTCTAATTCATGTGTAATATGTGCACAATTATATTTAATCATTATATATTTATGTATACCAATTAGAAAAAATAAATAAAAAATTCGATCGGCTATTTATATAAAGATCGTATAACGATAAGGCTCAAGAGCTCTAAAATGAGGGAGAAATTAAAAAATAGCCAGATTTACAAGTGGTCATTAAAAAATAGCCACAATTTCAAAGTATTCGAAATTTAGCCATTTTTCATGTAAAGATAAATCTAAACGGCAACATTGTTCAAAAATCGAAAAATACTCTGCATAATATATTGGAACTCCAATATATTATAATGGAGTTCCAGTATAATATACTGGACTTCCAACATAATATACTGGAGTTCCAGTATAATATACCGGTCCAACATAATATGCTGGAAGTTCATACACAGGTGCTCCAATCTCTAGTATATTATGCTGGAACTTTTCGCGTGTTAGAGTTCCAGCATAATATGCTGGAAGTTCATACACAAGTGCCGATCTCCAATATATTATGTTGGAACTTTCCGTATTGCAACAAAATAATGGCTATTTTTTAATGATTTTACAAATACTGACTATTTTTGAATGGCCAGTCTGAAAACTGTCTAGCCCGTGCTATTTTAACCAAAAATGAAATTGTAAGCCCAGTACATCGATCTGATAAAGCAGGCCTATAGTCAGATTTTAGTGACTCTGACTACTTGAAGAAACAGAAGTACTAAAGGACGGGGGATGTGCACAAATAGCCATTAAGAGCATATGTCTTCACTTTAAAGCCGGTGTTTTAAATGTCTTTAGTTTTTAGCCATTGGTTTAATAAATTTTTACCTGACTGGACGAAAATACCCTTCTGCTATAACTTATACCTACGCTTTTATTAACGATCAGCAGCAGCAGCAACACGTAACTAACTTCAGCAGCAACAGAGACTGTGATCGTCGAATTTCAAACTATAGTATTGCAGAAACTTCTCTTCCGATTTGAAACTATAGAATTCAACTTTCTCGTCGAAAATCGACATAAATTTACAGTAAGTTATGCTTTTGTGTGTTTCTATTTATTTTTATTCCGTTACTAGGAATTTGATGCTAGAAATTTGTTTTATTTTTAATTTCTGGATTGATAAGGTTAAGGACATCGCGTCCTGTGATAATTCTATAATAATTAAGAACATACTATTAAGGATTTGGTGTCCTTAACATGACCGTTGTTACTAATATTAAGGACATAGTGTCCTGATTTTGCAAATTGAATTGAAAAAGTTAAGGACACTTGGTCCTGAAGTTTGAGTTTCAAGTTGAAAAGTTAAGGACACTTGGTCCTGAACTTTGAATTAAATGTTCAAAAGTTAAGGACACTTGGTCCTTAACTTAGAGTTACAAGTTAAAAAGTTAAGGACACTTGGTCCTGAAGTTTGAGTTTCAAGTTGAAAAGTTAAGGGCACTTGGTCCTGAAATTTGAGTTTCAAGTTGAAAAGTTAAGGACACTTGGTCCTTAACTTAGAGTTACAAGTTAAAAAGTTAAGGACAGACAATCCTTAACTTCAAGTTTCAAGTTTAAAAGTTAAGGACACTTGGTCTTTAACTTTGAATTCCAAGTTCAAAATTTAAGGACACTTGGTCCTGAAGTTTGAGTTTCAAGTTGAAAAGTTAAGGACACTTGGTCCTGAACTTTGACTTACATGTTCAAAAGTTAAGAGGCAATCCATAACTACAAGTTTCAAGTTGAAAAGTTAAGGACACTTGGTCCTGAACTTTGACTTACATGTTTAAAAGTTAAGGACACTTGGTCCTTAACTTAGAGTTACAAGTTAAAAAGTTAGATATGCAGTCCTTAACTTCAAGTTTCAAGTTCAAAAGTTAAGGACACTTGGTCCTTAACTTTGAATTCCAAGTTCAAAATTTAAGGACACTTGGTCCTGAAGTTTGAGTTTCAAGTTGAAAAGTTAAGGACACTTGGTCCTGAACTTTGACTTACATGTTCAAAAGTTAAGGACAAGCAGTGCTTAACTTTAAGTTTCAAGTTGAAAAGTTAAGGACACTTGGTCCTGAGCTTTGACTTACATGTTCAAAAGTTAAGGACACTTGGTCCTTAACTTAGAGTTACAAGTTAATAATTTAAAGACAGGCAGTCCTTAACTTCAAGTTTCAAGTTGAAAAGTTAAGGACACTTCGTCCTGAAGTTTGAGTTTCAAGTTGAAAAGTTAAGGACACTTGGTCCTGAACTTTGACTTAAATGTTCAAAAGTTAAGGACAAGCAGTCCTTAACTTCAAGTTTCAAGTTAAAAAGTTAAGGACACTTGGTCCTGAAAATTTGACTTACATGTTCAAAAGTTAAGGAAACTTGGTCCTTAACTTAGAGTTACAAGTTAAAAAGTTAAGGACAGACATTCCTTAACTTCAAGTTTCAAGTTCAAAAGTTAATGACACTTGGTCCTTAACTTTGAATTCCAAGTTCAAAAGTTAAGGACACTTGGTCCTGAAGTTTGAGTTTCAAGTTGAAAAGTTAAGGACACTTGGTCCTGAACGTTGACTTACATGTTCAAAAGTTAAGGACACTTGGTCTTTAACTTAGAGTTACAAGTTAAAAAGTTAAGGACATGCAGTACTTAACTTCAAGTTTCAAGTTCAAAAGTTAAGAACACTTCCTTAACTTTGAATTCCAAGTTCAAATGTTAAGGACACTTGGTCCTGAAGTTTGAGTTTCAAGTTGAAAAGTTAAGGACACTTGGTCCTGAACTTTGAATTCCAAGTTCAAAAGTTAGGGACACTTGGTCCTGAACTTTTATTTCCAAGTTCAAAAGTTAAGGATTCATAACTTAAGGACACTTGGTTCGGAACTTACAGTTCTAAGTTCATAACTTAAGGACACTTGGTCCTGAACTTTAAGTTCCAAGTTCATAAGTTAAGGACACTTGGTCCTGAACTTTGAGTTCCAAGTTAAAAAGTTAAGGACACTTGGTCCTTAACTTTTAATTCCAAGTTCAAAAGTTAAGGATAATTGGTCCTTAACTTGGTCCTGAACTTACAGTACCTATTCTTAATTATACAAGGATTTCTCTATAAACTATGTCCGGAGTTTCCCATTCTCTTGAAATATGTCCGGATTTCTCTATGAAATATTACGCCAAACATCAAACTCGAACACACGATCTCCTTTCATTAGCACACTACAAAGAAGGAAAAAGAACATAAAAGATTAGGACTTACAGTTACAAGTTGAAAACTTCAGGGCACTTGGTCCTGAACTTCAACTTTCAAGTTCAAAAGTTAAGGACAATAGGTCCTGAACTTCAACTTTCAAGTTCAAAAGTTAAGGACACTTGGTCCTGAACTTCAAGTTTCAAGTTCAAAAGTTAAGGACAGGCAGTCCTTAACTTTGAATTCCAAGTAGGTCATGAACTTCAACTTTCAAGTTCAAAAGTTAAGGACACTTGGTCCTTAACTTCAGGTTTCAAGTTAAAAAGTTATGGACAGACAGTCCTTAACTTATAGTTTCAAATTGAAAAGTTACACTTGGTCCTGAACTTCAAGTTTCGAGTTCAAAAGTTAAGGACAGGTAGTCCTTAACTTTGAATTCAGAGTTCAAAAGTTAAAATAGGTCCTGAACTTCGACTTACAAGTTCAAAAGTTAGGACAATAGGTCCTGAACTTTGACTTACAAGTTCAAAAGTTAAGGACACTTGGTCCTTAACTTCAAGTTTTAAGTTAAAAAGTTAAGAACATGTAGTCCTTAACTTATAGTTTCAAGTTGAAAAGTTAAGGACACTTGGTCCTGAACTTCAACTTTCAAGTTCAAAAGTTAAGGACACTTGGTCCTTAACTTCAAGTTTCAAGTTAAAAAGTTAAGGACATGCAGTCCTTAACTTATAGTTTCAAGTTGAAAAGTTAAGGACACTTGGTCCTGAACTTCAACTTTCAAGTTCAAAAGTTAAGGACACTTGGTCCTTAACTTCAAGTTACAAGTTAAAAAGTTAAGGACATGCAATCCTTAACTTATAGTTTCAAGTTGAAAAGTTAAGGACACTTGGTCCTGAACTTCAACTTTCAAGTTCAAAAGTTAAGGACGCTTGGTCCTTAACTTTAAATTCCAAGTTCAAAAGTTAAGGACACTCAGTCCTTAACTTTGAGTTCCAAGTTCAAAAGTTAAGGACACTTGGTCCTTAACTTTTATGAACACAGTTAACTAAAAATTCATAAACACAGTTAGCTTATGAATTCGTACGAATATTTTTATGAAATGTCATTACATAATCAAATATATTAATTAAACCACAAACACATTTCAATGCCAAAAATTCATAAACACAGGTAGCTTATGAATTCGTACGACTATTTTTATGAAATGTTCTTACATAATCAAATATATTGATTGAACCACAAACACATTTCAATACCAAAAATGTCAATGACAAAAAACTCAAAATCTCTATCTAACCTTTCCTAATTTCAGTGCCAATATCAGTTTCGTCATCTATATGTGCATCTCTATAATCACTTTCATAAATAGGTCCTGAACTTCGACTTACAAGTTCAAAAGTTAAGGACACTTGGTCCTTAACTTCAAGTTACAAGTTAAAACGTTAAGGACATGCAATCCTTAACTTATAGTTACAAGTTGAAAAGTTAAGGACTCTTGGTCCTGAACTTCAAGTTTCAAGTTCAAAAGTTAAGGACACTTGGTCCTTAACTTTAAATTCCAAGTTCAAAAGTTAAGGACACTCAGTCCTTAACTTTGAGTTCCAAGTTCAAAATTTAAGGACACTTGGTCCTTAACTTTTATGAACATAATTAACTAAAAATAAACACAGTTAGATTATGAATTCGTA
Organism: Nicotiana knightiana; assembly: GCA_005239525.1. Taxonomy (NCBI): domain Eukaryota; kingdom Viridiplantae; phylum Streptophyta; class Magnoliopsida; order Solanales; family Solanaceae; genus Nicotiana; species Nicotiana knightiana. The sequence goes on along the minus strand of ML387679.1, from coordinate 4,060 downwards.
CGAATATTTTTATGAAATTTCCTTGCATAATCAAATATATTAATTAAACCACAAATACATTTCAATACCAAAAATTCATAAATACAGGTAGCTTATGAATTCGTAGGACTATTTTTATGAGATGTTCTTACATAATCAAATATATTGTTTGAACCACAAACACATTTCAATACCAAAAATTTCTGAATAACTTCCTCAAAAAAATCCGCTCCTTATCGACACTGAATCAACTAATAATCATTATTTTTGAAATTTCACACGTACTTGATGCCNAAAAAAAAAAAAAAAAAATACCAGTTCGATCGTTCAAAGCAGAGAAGATGACGATGGAGAAAGATTCAGTGCAGCTGGTTTGCATGCAAGGACGATACAGATACTGAGGAGCACGTGAAAGTTGCCTCTGAAATTTTTCATCTCAATTTGTCCTTCTGAACGAATAAAACAAGGGTTTGAGAATATAAGAATTGAAGAAAGGGTAAAAATGTCTTTTCAAAATAATTTTAATAGAGTAGTGACTATTTTTGCTCAGCATTAAAATTAGTGAATAAAAAATAAACACCACCTTACTTAGTGGCTACGCACACTATTTTTACACAATTCATGCCGACAAAGAATATCCACTTTTGCATGTGAACTCAACAGCCCAAAGCCCACAACTATATGCGACGTGAGATTTCTATTTCTTTAAAGATATTACTATTATTAATAAGGGAGAATGGAGAGGAGCTTCTGGCCAATGTGAATTGACCAAAACACCAAGTCAACAATAATGAGGCAACTCTACATTATAGGGTTAATTCAGTCATTCTAAATATGCTTTGATACGCGTGGACATTTTGCAACAAAACTAAGGCCACTTGAATTTTTCTTCCACGTGCCATCTTCAAACACTATCGTTTTTCCTTATACTGAGATATAAATACGGAACCTGATATAATTTTGCCCATGATTTAGCTCTTTATTTACTACTTTTGATATCTTTACACATTTTAGTAAATTTAGCAAATTTGAAAACTTTTAAATTGCCAACAAAATTCATTTTACATGATGATGTCAGGGGATGGCAAACCTGTGTGTTTTTGCAATTTCGAAAATTTGCATAGTAGTAAAAGTTGAGAAACTTTCACTATTAGAAATATAGACTTTTCTCACGGAAGAATTGGTGGGAAATTTGTGCGAAATTTCAAGATTCCCACGACATTCACAGGGGAGACGCATCGATGGGAAAATGACTGGTGGGAAAATAGTTTCCCACGACATTCATGGGGAATTCCCAACGAGTTTCCCACTAAGGGTTTGGTGGTGTCCCCAAGTGTAATTTCCCACGAACGTCGTGGGAAAAGTAAGAAAATAAAATAATTTAATTTTCTTAAGTTTCCCACCGAATTCGTGGGAAGTATTAAAAATAATTTAGATATTTTTTAATTTTATCCATGAAAGTAGTGGGAAAGATTCATAACCTGGATATAAACATATGAATATTCCCACGAAAATCAGCGGGAAATACTGAAACTCTGGAAAAAAAATGCACAAAATTCCCACGGAATCGGTGGGAAATCCGAAAAATATTTTCACGGCCAAATCTGTTTTTAGAACTACACCACCTGCCAAACAGAAAGTACAACCAATAATACATGACTAAATATAATTAAGGATTCAAATACCAAATTCAACATGCAATCCAATTCAGTGCATAAATGGACCTGAAAGAAGGGTTCTTTTTCTTCACGAAAATTGTTGACAGAGTGATATTTGAAGAACACATTTGCATTAGATAAGAGCATTATAAATTTCAAGCTTCTTTTCCTAACTAGATTCCAAAGTCCTGAAGAAAGAACAATCAAGATATGTTTATCTCGTCTTACCAGTAAGTAGTAAGTGGGAGTTTGCTTGTAATAGTTCGTTAACGGTGGAGCTGAATAGTATGATGGTAATATTTCATTTGTCTTTAGCAGAGGGGTGAATTGTACATTGCAGGTGATTGCTCGTAGTATTTTGGTGGAGATGGACGAGATTTATAGAAATATGTAGATTCTTTGTACTATGGTGAAGGTGGAGACATGTAATAAGTTGGTGATTGCTCATACTTTGGAGGAGGTGGAAGTGACTTGTAGTATTAAGGGGATTTCTCATAATAAGCTAGTGGTGGTGGGGACTTGTAGCAAAAATGGTGACTTAGTAATATTTTGCTGGTGATGGCGATTTGTAGTATTTTGAAGGAGTAAGTGATTTGTAGTATTTTGTTGGAGATGGTGACTTTTAGTAATGATGAGCAGATGGAGCAGGTGACTTGTAGTATTTTGTTGGTGATGACGACTTGTAGTAGTTCTTTAAAGGAGTTGGCAACTTGTAGTAGTACTTTGAAGGAGCTGGAGACTTGTAATAGTTCTTTAAAGGAGTTGACGACTTATAGTACTTTGCAGGTGATGGTGACTTGTAATAGTACTTTGAAGGAGCTGACGACTTGTAATAGTACTTTGAAGGAGCTGGCGACTTGAAGTAGTACTTTGAAGGAGCTGGAGACTTGTAATAATTCTTTAAAGGAGCTGACAACTTATAATACTTTGCGGGTGATGGTGACTTGTAGTAGTACTTTGAAGGAGCTGGCGACTTATAGTAGTACTTTGAAGGAGCTGGCGATTTGTAGTAGTTCTTTGAAGGAGTTGGAGACTTGTAATAGTTCTTTTAAGGAGCAGACGACTTATAATACGTTGCGGGCGATGGTAACTTGTAGTAGTACTTTGACAGAGTTGGCGACTTGTAATATTTCTTTAAAGGAACATGAGACTTATAGTAAGGAGTAGGTACCTGATACTTGGACGGAGATGGTGATTTGTAATATTTTTTAGAGTTGTACGAAGGTGAGGGAGAAATATAACCATAAGAGTAATCAGCAAAAACTTGCTGTCTACAAAGCAAATTGCCAAAGCAGCTGCAAGTAGAGGCCATTGCCCCAAATTCTCAAAGCTTCTCATTATGATTTTTGCAACTATATAATTGGAAGAGGGAAAGGTAGAACTAAAAGACTCTTGCATAGTTGAGTAGGGAATTGTGGTTTTTATATTGGTGTGGGATATTCCTTTTAATATTTATGTAATTGCTTCATGGTTAGTCATATGGGTGTACATGGATCGGATTGGTTTGGTTTTGTTGGTTCGATTTTTATCAAAATCAAACTAAACCAAACCAGTTATATCGGTTTGGATTAGTTCGGTTTTGTCGGGTTTCCGTTTTTTTGTTACATGAATGTTATTTCGATTTTACTTTATTAAAGTTGTTGATAAAGTTTTGATAAGTGAGTATATGTTTAGTAAATATTAAAAAATTGACAAACATATGATCTATTAAAATATTCTAATGGGAGAATATTTTTAGTATTACGTGATAGTTATTTTCTTAGTCGTTTTCCTTAATGTACGCTTTCAAGATGAACACATGAGAGGATCCCAAATATTTTAATATTTAAAAAAAAAAATCAATATAAAGTCTTAAAAATATATATAAAAATTATATATTTATATGTCGGTTTGGTTCGGGTTGTTTTACTCAATACCAAATCAAGTCAAACCAAATCTAATCGGGTTTTTTAATCGATCGATTTGGTTTGATTTTTCGATTTGGTGTGGTTTTCCGATTCGGTTTGTTCACCCCTAGTAAGCCACTCAGGTGATAGCAAAATCCAAATAAAGACTGGTCATTACTTAGTGGGAAACATTATTTCTGATGATTGAACAAATAATTTAGAAATAAAATCCGAAAATGGAGAAAAGGAAAAAAAAGAAGGAAGCCACAACTGCCATCTCAATGGCGAATTAAAAGAATAACCATTTTGCAAAGGGAATTTTCTTATTTCAGAGCAGTTCTATAAGTTGACTAGCTAGGAAAAATAGAACACAAAATTGAAAAATAAAGAGCAACTTGATACACGACGCATCTCACATTTACATAAGGTCTGAAAAACGACGGCATATCAAAGGAAAGATAGCAATAGTACACCTGATAGAATGCTAAGAAATAATGAAGAACAAGACAAGACAAGTTTTGGGTGAAATCTCTCATC
>ML387673.1:44107-61845 GCA_005239525.1 Nicotiana knightiana | reverse complement strand
AAGATATATTTTTTTATGTATATTTCACATGTCTAAGTGTCATCTTAATTGAAGATATATTTTATGAATATATGTTTTGTATATTTTATATGTATTAATTCAAAGTATATTTTTATATATACATATTGTATATATTAACATATATTATTTTTGAAGGAAGATCTTTATGTTAAGAAAGTAAGAAAGAAGTAAGAGAAAAACTTAAGAAATATAATTAAAAAGAAAATGAATGGAACAAATTTAGAAAATATATTGGCTTCGGCAGAAAACAAAACTAAGAAGACGAAGAAAAAGAAGGAAAGCTAATAGATAAAGAGAGAAAAAAGGGCATGCTTTTTACAAAGAATTATTAACTTTTCATTCAAATTGCTTAAGTTTAGGGATTAATAATTAATATTCCTATTTTAATGGAACTGTGCTCTACAAATATAAATAGTTTCCTGCCATATCTGTAATATTGAACTTCATAATAAGAATTTGTTTTTTTTAACTGTTACAGTTATGTAAAGTCCCCTGGAGAGATGGTTAAACCCACAAGATGAGAATCTAATCCTTTTTTCCCTTTTATATCGTGGAATTTTTTTCCCACCATTTTTGTTCAGAAAAAAACTTAAGATTGTTGAAAGAAAACTTGAGCCTTAGTATCATTGACATATTTACAATCTGATTGGTGCGTTCTGAAAAGAAGAAATGGTATCCTATACCCGCTTATAATTTGAATAGAAGGATGACGTTATTCTTGAGTTAATTCTCAAGTTTAGATGAAGAACAAGATATAGACACGCAGAAGAAGAGAAGAGAAGAGAAGAAGAAGAAGAAGAAGGCGGAAGATTCTAGACTTCAGAAGAAAAGTAAATAGAGTTAATGAGAGAGAGATATGTGTGTATTACTTTTTTAATCCGTGTACATCAATGTGAATAGTAGAATCTATATATAGATACTAGCTAAGAAACTAATTCATCTACTAAGTATGCATTAACTATCTTAACTAACTTCAAGAGGAGAGGTTATACCTAACTTAATCAACTAACTAATAATTTAACTATAACCNAACATTCCTAGCTTGGAAGATAAATAGTCATGCTGAACTTTAGTGAGACCTTTGGTGAGGATATCAGCAGGTTGATCCTTGGTAGATATGTAGATTGTTTTGATGAGACCTTGAATAATCTTTTCCCTGATAAAATGACAGTCGATTTCAATATGTTTAGTCATTTCATGATACACTGGATTAGCTGCAATTTGAATTGCAGCTTTACTATCGCTGAACACCTCAACAGGCAACTTGATGTCAATTTCAAGTTCTTGAAGTAGACCAATTAGCCAAACAAGTTCTGCTACTGTAGTTGCAAGACTTCTGTACTCTGCCTTTGCAGAGCTTCTAGAAACAGTTGTTTGTTTCATGGATTTCCAAGAAATTAGAGAGTCACTAAGTTTAACTAAATAACCAGAAACAGATTTTCTTGAGAAAGGACAAGCAGCCTAATCTGCATCACAATAAGCTGAAACAGTATTGTTAGAAGCACTTGACAAAAGAATCCCTTGACCTGGACTGTTTTTAATATACTTAACAATCCTTAATGCATCTTCCATGTGAGATTTTTTTTGTTTTTTGTAAGAACTGACTTAATGTTTGTACACTAAAGGAAATATCCGGTCTTGTCCTTGTTAAATACAATAGTTTGCCTATTAACCTTTGATAGGTACCTGTATCTGCTACCTCTTCATTGATCATCACATTTGTATTTGTTTTGTTAACATGCTCATCATAGCCCGTGGTAGTAAGTTTTATATTTGCATCTAGAGGAGTTATTGATGGTTTAGCTGCTGCAACACCAGTTTTAGATATTAATTCTAATGCATACTTTCTCTGGTGCATGAGAATTCCTTGTGTTGACCTAGCAAACTCTATTCCTAGAAAATATCTTAAGTCTCCCAGATCTTTCATTTTGAAGGACTGTTGCAACTGTGACTTAGTTTCTTGAATCAATTTGAGAGAATCACCAGTAATAAGCATATCATATACATATATTAATACTAAAGTAATACCTTCAACTGTTTTCTTAAAAAATAATGATTGATCATATTGACTTTGTTTAAACTTATTCTTTATTAAAGCTTCTGTTAATTTAGCATTCCACTGTCTAGGTGCTTGTTTTAAGCCATATAGTGATTTCACAAGTCTACACACCTTGTTCTCCCCCTGACTTGTGAATCCCTGTGGTAAATCCATGTATATTTCATCTAATAAATCCCCCTGAAGGAATGCATTATATACATCCATTTGATGTATATGCCATTTCTTCATAGCAGCTAGTGAAAGTATAGTTCTTACAGTTTTCATTTTTATAACTGGGAGAATGTTTCTTGATAATCTATCCCTTCTTTTTGACTAAATACTTTAGCTACTAATCTTGCTTTGTATCTTTCAATTTATCCAGATGCTTTATATTTGATTTTGTAAATCCATTTACATCCTGTAGGAGTTTTACCTTTTGGCAGAGCTACAACTTCCCATGTATGATTATTTTGAAGAGCTTCAATTTCATTTTTCATTACTTGTATAAATTTTGGATCTTTTACTGCCTCAGAATACAGTGTTGGCTCATTAATATTCAATGCTTCTGTTAAATATGATTGATATTTAGGACTCAACTTCTTGATTGTTATATTGTATAGTTTCTTCAGTTTGCATTTCCTGTGTATCAGTCATTATCACATCATCTTGTGATTGACATTACTATTTATGTTTGTCATTTGAGAATTTTGAATTGCATTTTGTAGTAACAACTCTGTTTCGTTTGGTTGAGTGAACAAGAATTTATCAGTATCCTGTTTAGTTTTAAAAGGAAATGTATTTTCTCTTAATTGAACATCTCTACTTACAAAAAACATTTCTCTATTAAATCATATAACACATATCCTTTCTGAGTTGTTGCATATCGCATATGAACAGATGACTTTGCTCTTGGAAACATCTTATCATTTTGGTTTATTACTTTGCATAGCATAAACCAATTACCTTAAGATGTCCTAAGTCTGGTCTCTTACCAAATATCCTTTCAAAAGGACTTTTGTTGTCAATAACAGTGCTAGGGAGTCTATTCATTATATATACTGCAGCTTTTACACAGTAACCCCAAAATTGTATTGGAATGTTTGCTTGAAACCTGATTGCTCTAGTTAATTCTAGGATATGTCTATGTTTTCTCTCAGCTCCACCATTCTGCTGAGGAGTATAAGGACATGTTGTTTGATGAGTTATTCCTATATTTTTAAAGAAGTTATCACATGTTGAGTTAACAAACTCAGAACCGTTATCAGTCCTTATTGTTTTTATAGTTACTCCAAACCGTGTTTCCACATATTTAACAAACTGTTGCACAATTATACACACATCAGACTTCAGCTTCATTAAGAATATCCAAGTCATTCTAGAGAAGTTATCTACCATAGTTAAGAAATACCTATTTCCATCCACAGTAGACACTTTATAAGGCCCCCACACATCCATATGTATTAGTTCAAAATTAGCTGAAGTTTTTATACTACTAACAGGAAATGCATTTCTGATTTGTTTTGCACATGGACAGGTAGTACATAATCCTATTCTATTAGCAATATTCTGCACATTTACATGAAATATTTTCTTGAGAACTACAGCAGATGCATGTCCAAGCCTTCTATGCCACAGATCAACTTCACTTGGACTGAGATCTTTATTAATTTCTGTATCACTAGTATTTAGACTTATTGCACTATTTCCTGACTGATTTTGTCTACATAGAATGTATAAATCACTGTCTTCTTTACCAATCGCTTTCACCCTTCCACTGAAGAGTTCCTGAAATATGAAAAAATCAGGGAAGAAAGCTACTGAGCACTTTAACTCTTTTGTAACTTTAGAGACATACAGTAAATTATACTTAAACTGGGGAATGTAGAACACATTTGTTACTGTATCGTTTTCTGTTAGTTTACTAGTTCCAATGTGTGTTACTTGTGTAGTCTCTCCATTAGGCAAGTATACTTTCTTTTGTTGGTTGATTTGTACTGGTGCATACTCATTTAGTGACTCTGAGTCAAATACCATGTGATTTGTAGCTCCAGTATCAATAACCCAGTCATGCAAAGAACTAGATACTAACAAGGCATGAGGAATACCTGCTGCATTTGCTGCTAGTGTAGCTGTAGAATCTTTACTCCCTTCTTTATTCAGTAGTTGCACTAGGTGTTCATACTTTTCTTTTGAGAACGTGCATTTTCCCATCCAAGGTACACCTCCCATTTGTTGTTTCCTATCTGAGAATTGTGCGAGTTATTCTCACTCCAGCTACACCTTGAACCTTGACTTCCTTGCAGATTTGCATCAATCATCACATTATATGCACTGCGAGTATTCATATTTCTTTTCCTTGTTTTGAACTCTGGTGGATACCCTATCACTTTATAGCAGTTTTATTTTGAATGCCCTCTCATTTTGCATACTTCACAAAATAGATTGAAATTTTTCCTGTTTTTCTGATAATTTCCACTCAATTTGGTATGCATAGCTACATCATATTGATTAGTCCCAACAGTAGGATTTGCTCCCAATAATCCAGCACTATTGGCTATTGTCTTTTGACTCTCATCACTGACCACCATTGCATATGCTTGATTGACGGATGGCATAGGACTCATTAACAGAATTTGACTCCTAGCCTGACTATATGAGTCATTTAAACCCATTAAAAATTGAAATAGCTTCAGCTTTTGTAAATGAATCACAAAATCTCTTGATTTGGGACAATCACACCTGGGTGCTGGGACTAATGCTTCAAACTCCTCCCAAAGATCTTTTAATTTTGAGAAGTAGGCAGACACAGATGTTGTCCCCTGACTAAGAGTAGCAATTTCCTTGTGTAGATTATATGACCTTGACCCATCAACTTTGTCAAATATTTCATGTAAATCATTCCAGATAGCTTGAGCACTTGAAGCATACATTATTCCTCCTAATAGACCACTACTCACCGAGTTCATCAACCAAGACAAAACTACTGCATTTACCCTCTCCCAGTGATTCCATAGACTTTCTGGAAAATTTTCTTTGACATATGTTCCATCAACAAGACCCAATTTGTTTCTCCCTAACAAGGTCATCCTCATAGATCTAAACCACAAGGAGTAGTTTTCGATTCCTGTAAGTTGGAATGAGATGATTTGTATACCACTCACATCTGAGGGGCTCAAGAAGAGTGGATGATTGTAATCAATCACATGCAGCCCTGTTTGAGTCGTTGTTGTAGTTGGAATCACTGTGGGAGATGCTTGATTTCCATTTTCAGCGATGTTTCACTTCAGAATTTCAAGAATTGAATCTTTTAATTTTTTCTTGACCGACTTCTGATTTTGTTCTTAAAGAACCAAGATGACAAATCAATGAATTAAAGCTTGGTTTAACCCAGCTCTGATACCATGAAGTTATTCTTGAGTTAATGCTCAAGTTTAGATGAAGAACAAGATACAGACACGCAGAAGAAGAGAAGAGAATAGAAGAAGAAGAAGAAGAAGAAGAAGAAGAAGAAGAAGAAGAAGAAGAACAAGAAGAAGGTGGAAGATTCTAGACTGCAGAAGAAAAGTAAATAGAGTTAATGAGAGAGAGATATGTGTGTATTACTTTTTTAATTTGTGTACATCAAAGTGAATAGTAGAATCTATATATAGATACTAGCTAAGAAACTAATTCATCTACTAAGTATGCATTAACTATCTTAACTAACTTTAAGAGGAGAGGTTATACCTAACTTAATCAACTAACTAATACTTTAACTATAACTACTTTCTTTCTCATTTAATTGTTATCTTTCTCTACAAAGGAAATGATTTTTTCAGGTTTCTTGTATGTTATTTTCATGTAAAAATGACGATATCTTATAAAAAAGACATAAAACTAAAAATAAATATGTAAAAAACTATAAAACCAATTGACATCATTAAAGTATGAGTCACTATTTAAACACAATAGATATGTTTCTTGAGGAATAATAGCTGAAAAAGAAAATATCAACTTAGTAGGTGACGACGAATAGTTCTCCTTGTTGTTTTACTTTTTACTATTCTTTCTCATTTTGGCAGAAAAAGTTTGAAAATCTTAACCTCTTTATAATGAAGCACCTAAATCTAGTACTTATCCAAAGTCTTACACCAAGAATCTTTGGAACCCACCATGGTAAAAAATACTTTCCTTGCACCTTTTAGAGCGATGAGTATGACTCTTAGGTACAAAATGACAAATTAGACTGAAAAGGGCTAAAAATAATACTATCATTCGGGCTAAAAATGATACTATCATTTGGTAGATAGTTTAGACTTATCATCCGTTTACCTTTTGGTTCAAAATTACATACAACATTATCTTTCGGTCTATAAATACTTTCGCAACTGATGAAATATTATGTGGTCCCTTTTTAATGTGCTGACCTCATTTCAATAGAACACATGACACTTTTCCGGATTGAATTTTACCCACTTCAAATTTAGGTAAAAAGTGATAAATTAAATGAAAAAAGGTCAAAATACGCCACACACAATCTAGACTAAGGTGCCACGTGTCACAGTGAAATGATGTCAGCATATTAAAAAAGGGATCACACAATATTTTATTTGTTGCAAGGATATTTATAGACCGAAAGATAACGTAACATTGTATGCAACCAAAAGATGGACGGAAGGCAAACATGAACCATTTACCAAACGATACGGATATTTTTAGCCCTTTTTCGTAAATTAAATCTAAGTGAATTGATGAATTTCATAAATTTGCCATACGATACGGATATTTTTAGCCCTTTTTCGTAAATTAAATCTAAGTGAATTGATGAATTTCATAAATTTGCCATACGATACGGATATTTTTAGCCCTTTTTCGTAAATTAAATCTAAGTGAATTGATGAATTTCATAAATTTGCCATACGATACGGATATTTTTAGCCCTTTTTCGTAAATTAAATCTAAGTGAATTGATGAATTTCATAAATTTGCCATACGATACGGATATTTTTAGCCCTTTTTCGTAAATTAAATCTAAGTGAATTGATGAATTTCATAAATTTGCCATACGATACGGATATTTTTAGCCCTTTTTCGTAAATTAAATCTAAGTGAATTGATGAATTTCATAAATTTGCCATACGATACGGATATTTTTAGCCCTTTTTCGTAAATTAAATCTAAGTGAATTGATGAATTTCATAAATTCGCCATTCTGTAAAATGACTTTCGTAAATTTAATATTGGTCAATTGGTTTTGTGGCTCTTTACAAATTTGTTTTTAGTTTTATAACCCTGCCTTTTTTCTTTTATACATGAGAGATTTACTTTTACACGTAAGAGATCTGTCTTTTACACTCAAGAGCTCTTAAAAGGTCATTTTCTTAAATTATAAATTATAAAAGGCTGTGATGTACAAATAACACTAGTGAATCATTATATTATTACTAGTATAAGTACCCGCGCGATACGCGTACATAAATCATATTATAATTTGGGTTATTTGGATTATGTGCAAATAACCTCAAAATTAAACCTTCTATATAGAAAATGTAAACAATTGTTAGAGATTAATTAAAAGGCAGGACATGAACTTATTTTTCAAATCTCATAATGGATAACCTGTTTTCTTTTTATATTGTAATTGTCACGGTCCAAAATCCATTAAAGGTCATGATGGCGCCTAACACTGTTGTCAGGCAAGCCAACAATTATATAATTAACTTCATTACTCATTTTAGTACTTTTGAAATCATAATTTCCTTCTATTAAAATGTAAGAGATGAAATTTACAAAGTGAATGCCAATATTTTTACTACTTTAATACAGAACAACCCAAAAGCATCCCCAAAACCCGGTGTCACGACTGCATGAACATCAACTAGGAAGTAAAATAAAATACAACATCTGTCCGGAATACAAATAGGACAGGAAAAATACAAATAACTCTGGAGAAGACTCTACTGGTTGCGGATCATAACTTGATATGCAGCTCGCGGCAAGCCCCCGCATCATCCGTGCCTCCGTGCCCAAAGGACCAGACATAAAAGTACCTGCACAAAAATGTGCAACAAGTGTAGTATGAGTACGTAAATCCATGTGTACCCAGTAAGTATCTTACCTAACCCCGGAGGAGTAGTGACGAGGGGTCGACATCGATACTCACTAGAATAATATCAGGTACAGTAAGAAGGTGAACAAATATGAGGCAGAGTAAATAAATAAAATGAATAAGTGGAAATATGTGGTACAATTATGCTCCTTACAATAAACTCAAGCTCTTAATTAGCAAATTCCTCTTAATTAATTATACATACATATGTATGTATGTATGTATGTATGTATAATGGACCTCACCAAATAGGTTATTCTAATTCGAATCAGGGAAAGACTCACAGATACTTTGGCTTCTTGCCAAATATTATGCACGGTTCCATGAGGATATTTTTATAGAAATGTCGAGGCGTACGGTCTGATCCAATAAATATTAAATTGTGCACTGTCGAGGGTTGAACGACACGAACCATAGATGCATCTATTAAACTGCCGAGGCAAACGGCTCGCTCCCATGAGAGTGTAGTACATAAATCCTACTGAGTCGAACGGCCCCATCCCATTAGAATAAGAAGTTTAAACCGGTCCTTGACCCCCACTCACGAATGAACATGTGAGTTAGGATTTTTAAGGAAAATTATTCGATGACAATGCATAACGCGCGATAATCCATAAGAGGAACACCATTATTCCGTGGCAAATCATAAAACTCGTGAAAACTCTACAATAGCAAATCCATCACTCCACGCATGTCTAGTCGCAAGTCATAATGTGAAATAAAGGAATTAAAAGAGCAAGGATAATCCATATAGTAAAAGTACAGCATGGTGTAAACCTAAGTCCACGGGGAGAATAACATGAATCTAACTACGTACAGACTCTCGTTACCTCGTGCGTACATAGTCCCCGCAATAAGTTACACACATCAAATATATCACCTAGGGGTAGTTTCCCCCTCACAAAGTTAGACAAGAGACTTACCTCATCTCAAAGCTTACTTTCCGGTCAAAAATTGTGCTTTAAATCCTCAACTCGGGGCCAAACAATCCAAAAATAGTCAAATGTTATATAAAATAGTTAATACATGCTCAAGAGTTCATATCCTAACTATTAAAGTGATTTTCCAACCCACACCAAGACCCACGTGCCCAATTTTCGAAGATAAACATTATCTCATAACATCATGAACTCAAATATATGATTTATTCTCAATTACATTCCCAAATTCTTGGTTAAAATCCAAAAATATAAATTTCTTGGTTTTCCTTCAAAACTCCAAATTTCTACAATTTTTCATGCCTAAATCCATATATAAACCTTGTATGTAACTCACAACTAGTAGAAATCACTTACCTCATGCTTGATGATGAAACCCCTCTTCAAAAGCTCCAAAAATCGCCCAAGTCGTGTGAAAGGGGGGGGGGGGATGAGAAAAACCCCCGTTTTAAAACAATCTGCCCTGTCCAGGCCCGCCCTTCTTCACGTTCGCGATCAAAGCCTCGCGTTCGCGAAAGCTTCAGACTCTACTGCTTCGCGTTCGCTGTTGGATCTCTGCGTTCGCGAAGACCAAACTACTCCAGGCCCCTGCTCCACGCGTAAGTTTTCTCCAGTTCCCTTCCGCGTTCTCAGCCCAAATTTCCTCTTTGCGAACAATTGAGACCCTTCACGTTGGCGAAGGACAACACCAGATACCAACATCAGTCATTGCATAACAGGGAAAAATGGTCTGAAACCACTCTGAATCACACCCGAGGCCCCCGGGACCCCGTCCAATCATACAAACCAGTCCTATAACATAACACAGACCTGCTCGAGGCCTCAAATCACCTTAAACCACGTCAGAACCATGAATCGCACCCCAATTCAAGCTTAATGAACTTTAGAACTTCATACTTCTACATTCGATGTCGAAACCTATCAAATCTCGTCCGACTGACCTCAAATTTTGCACACAAGTCACATTCAACATTACGGACCTACTCTGACTTCCGAAATAAGAATCCGACCTCGATATCAAAAAGTTCACTCCTGGTCAAACTTCTCAAAAACCTTCAAATTTCTAACTTTCTCCAAATGACCCCGAAATTTCCTACGGACCTCCAAATCCACATCCGGACGCGCTCCCAGTACCAGAATCACCATAATAGCTATTCCCATATTCGGAATCCCAAAAGGATATCAATAACATTAAAATGCACTTCAACCCAAATTTATGAAATTCTTCCAAAATGCCAACTTTCCACAATAATTGCCGAAACGCTCTCGGGTCATCCAAAACCCTATCCTGACATACGTCCAAGTTCAAAATCATCATACGAACATGTTGAAACCTTCCAATCCCGATTCCGATGTCGTTTACTCAAAAATCAAGCCTTAGTCAATTCTTCCAACTTAAAGCTTCCGAAATGAGAGTTTTCTTTCCAAATCAACTCCGAACTTCCGAAAATTCAATTCCGACCATGCGCACAAGTCATTATACCTGAAGTGAAACTACTCAAGGCCTCAAACCGCCGGACGGTGCGCTAGAGCTCAAAATGACCGATCGAGTCGTTACATTCTCTCCCACTTAAACATACGTTCGTCCTCAAACGTGCTAAGAACTACTCTGGAGTTGTCCAAAATCTTTGTTTAACACCTCGTGCACCTATCCGTGCTACCACAACCCAGTTGAGTACATTCACTCGAGCAAACCTGAAAATCCTCCCTTTTATCTAGTCAAATAAGCCTTAGAGCCAAATTCCAACATCTGAAATTCTCTATCAGGTCTGTTTCCAACGTATGAACATCGTATCCATCACTTCACGATGTACCAATACATGATTGTATACTCTTAACGAATTCACACCATGCACCACATTATTCACATGACCATAATGACATTATCTGACAACAATAGCCGAAATCCCACGAATCTGATGCCCACAACACACCACATGAAGCATATAAGTCCAGTTTCAGCTCTCGCAATACTTCCACGATATAAGATATGTGTAGAGACTCATAACAACCTGGCGAATCACAACTCATGGAGTCTCTCCTTTCGACAAGAACCATTAACTCATTTTGGACTAAATATCGATATTTACTCTTTAATGTTCCTCATATGAATTTGATCGCACTGATCCCAGGTCCAATAATCTCGTCTCACCCAGTAGAAGATGCTCAAGAAATAAGCCACCTCAGACACTGCCAAAAGTCTCATATGATGCCACAATGTGCCAACAAGCTACCAACTCGAATGTGATACATAAGGAAACGAACTCTGAAAAAGAACAACTCAACCTACGTAACTAATTTAAACAACCAAAAAGATGTTATGAACCTTCCTAAAAAAATGAGAAGCCAAACACACAATAATAGATATGGGAAACTGTACTCAACATCATATTGTTGCGGCGTGCAACCCGATCCACACATGATACCGTCGCGGAGTGCAACCGATCCAACCATGATACCCGTAGCGGAATGCCCCCGATCCACATATAATAATCTATAAGAAAATATTTACCGAGCTAAAATGCTCATACTTGCGAAATACCCGAAAATCAACTACAAGCACGCGAAGTGCATAATATAAATCCTGGGGAGACGGATAGCGCCATACGCTACGAAACTCAAGAACAACCAAGGTGCAATAAATGACCATGTATCTTGAGAGAGTGAATAATCAAACTGACTCTCAACCCACATGGCACAATAGATATTACACGGAATGGCTGACGACAGAAATAACACCCGGCCTGATATAGAGCCCACATTCACATTTAGATCCATCCACGGACCTCAAGCCGATTCTGACCGTACCGCACTGGACTAATAACCTTTCAAGGATCCACACTAACCCTTTTTTTCCGTGACACAAGAACAACCGTCAAATCCAGAACAAACTTCTGCAGTTCACCACCAAATAAATCGAGCGCCTCTCAGGAATAAATTCTCACATTAGCGATAATACCAGAATCTCCATACATGATTTCAATCTTTAATCAATCAAGTGACAACATGTCACACTGTCACGACCCATTTTCGGAGTCGTGATGCCGCCTGTCGTGGAACCAGGCAAGCCGCCCCTTTTATCTAAGCTAAATTCAGTTTCCAGCAAAAATACAATTTTAAACAAAATTATTGATAATACTAAGAGTCTGAAGTTTAAAAAAACAATATTTGAAACAAAATTTAAAATTTCCAACCCCGGATCCGGTGTCACTCAGTCATGAGCTGCTATATCATAAAATAGAGAAATGAGGAAATAGAAAACATAGTCTCAAAATAAGAGCAACAACTGGAATAAGGAAGAGAAGACGAGGTCGCGATCGCCAGCTGCTACCTCGACAACTCCAATGAAAACTCTGACAGCTGCTCAATATCCACTACCGAGTCTCGGTGTACCTGGATCTACACACAAGGTGCAGGGGTAACGTGAGTACACCAACTCAGAAGTAACAAACCCAAACTA
The DNA here is from genome assembly GCA_005239525.1 of Nicotiana knightiana. NCBI lineage: Eukaryota > Viridiplantae > Streptophyta > Magnoliopsida > Solanales > Solanaceae > Nicotiana > Nicotiana knightiana. The sequence continues at coordinate 49,300 of ML387673.1, read as the reverse complement.
TGGGCTGAGAGGTAGTGATGTACAAAACCTCAGAATTTATAATAAACAGTATACAGAAATTAGACATGCTAACAGTTTATCAGAATGAGTAAATATGCTAAGTATGCCAGTATACTCTACATGCCATCATAAAAGTATATGTGTGCAACCAGTGTAGATATGCACATAGTGCTCACAACCCTCACACAACAGTCCACTCAGTACCGTATATGGCTCTCAGGCCCAAGGAAAAGTCCATCCCGGAATGTACATAATCATTGGTGACTGTTGTCACTCCGTACTGAGGAAAAAGGCCAATCCAGGCCCACGGAGAAGTCCATCTCCGGAATATAACACTCGGACAAGATCCATATCCAGGGAAGATCCATCCCTCACATAACATCCACTTTGGATACGATCCATGCCCAGGGAAATCCATCCTTCAACATCAATGCGCTCACTGGGGGCGTAAAGACTCCGGAGGGGCCCTAGTGGCCCAAGCGTTGTATCAAGCCAACGAAGGCATGATTTAAGTATCGTTGTGGTGTGCAGTCCAATCTCAAAACTATCTCAATTACAGGCTCTCGGCCTCACCCAATCATTACTCTTCAGTCTCACTCAGATGGATCACAGATACATCCATATGCCCGAAACAATGATAAGTATGCATATAATTAACAATACTGAGACTGAGATATGAAGTGATAGGCTATAATAGGATTGAGTATACAAAATCAAATAATCATAAAATGAGACGGTAATATACGAAAAGTCGAGTCTCAGCACATTCGGCATGAAGCCTAGCATTTATACTTAACATGATTCCTAACAGGTTCACAATTACCACATTAACATAAGCACAAATATCATCATGGAATAATCACTAAGCGGTGCCATGGGATAAATCAGGCCACAAATACTCGGTGCACGCCCACATCCCGTCACTTGGCATGCGTGTCACCTCGATTATAGTCATAAATCATTTAGCTCGGGATTTCGAACCCTAAGAACCAAGTTTGGAAACGTTACTTACCTCAAAACCGGCTAAAATACTACTCTGCAGTGCCTTTGCCTCTAGATTTGGCCTCCAAGTGCTTCAAATCTACCAAAAATCAGATGTATATCATTATAATATGCCAAGGTACGAATCCTAATCGAAATTTATCAAAAATCCCAAAATTGGTCAAACCCGACCCCCGGACCCACATCTCGGAACTCGGTGAAATTTACACCACAAAAATCCTTATCCTCCCACGAGTCTATACGTACCAAGAACACTGAAATCGGAGTCCAAATGACCCCTCAAATTCTCATTTTAAGGTCTCTAAATCACAAGCCCTAATTACCTATTTAAGCACTGTTTTCCCCCAAAGTTCCACCATTAATCCGACCTTTAATCACATATAAACGAGTTTTAAGTCCAAAATATTTACCTCAATGAAGAAATTTCGATTTCCCTCTTCAAAAACCCTTCAAAAGCTTCAAACCCGAATAACAATGATGAAAGAATGGCCAAAATTCGCTAAGGGTTCTTTTTATAGGTTCTGCCCAGCGATGACTGCACCTGCGGTCCTTTTCTCGCACCTGCGGTCCCAGGTGCGCACCTGCGAGAATCCACTTAAGGGACCTTCTCCGCACCTGCGACAAATCCTCCGCACCTGCGGAGTACCGCGACTCCGCAGGTGCGGTCCAAGTCTCAGACATGTGACCTTAACTGATCCAGCCAACTTCCGCATCTACGGAGCCTTGTCCGCTTCTGCGGGCTCGCACCTGCGGTTCCCTATCCGCAGGTGCGGAAACAGCAGAAAGTTTCCCACCAGCAACTCCAAAATGCCAAAAATCATGTCGTTACCCATCCAAACTCAACCCGAGGCCCTCGGGACCCCAACCAAAAATACAAACAAGTCATAAATGATCACCCGGAATTAGTCGAACTCTCGGAACACCCAAAATAAAATCGAAACACCAAATCAACCCATGATTCAAGCCTAGAGATATTCAAACTTCTGAAATTCACCAACGATGCCGAAACTAACCAAACCTCGTCCGAATGATATATAAATTTGTACATACATCCAGAATGACGCGACGAACCTGCTCAAACTTCCAAAATTCCATTCCGACCCCGATAGCCTATTTTCTACTGCCGATCGAAAATCGTCAAAAACTAACTTTTGCCAATTCAAGCCTAATTCTACACCGGACCTCAAAACTACATTCCAAACACACTCCTAAGTTCCAAATCACCTAACGAAGCTATTCGAGCCATAAAATCTACATTCCGAGATCATTTACCTATAAGTCAATTCCCAGTTGACTTTCCAACTATCGAGCTCATTTAAGGGACTAAGTGCCTTAATTCTCACCACGAACACTCTGAACCCGAGTCAACCAACCTAAAACCACACAAAAGATATGAACCACACAACAATGAAGTCGAAATGGGGGAAACAGGCTAAACTCTCAGAACGACCGACCGGGTCATTATATTCTCCCCTTCTTAAACAAACGTTCGTCCTCGAACATGCGTAGAGTTGTTCCAAAAGCCATCAACTGCCGAATAACCTTACCATGCACACACTCGGGGAGACCCCACATCACCCTACCCCGCACCGATCTAATAATACAACACATTCGAATGCCACTACATCCAACCTAATCCCTACGCCTTAGAACCCAAGTTCCACGTCAGAACTCATCTACAAGATTAGAATCACGCCTCCACACACCGTATCTACCTGAACCAATCACACGAATCTGAAAGAACACAACTCATACGTCCAAACTCTATGATACCCATCTACTTTACCTTAATCAACTCCTCTAGAAGGCCACAACAGAACCGCACCATGTGTGCCTAAAACCAACGAATTGCCTCTCCCTGAATTAGGGATGGGTAACCCCTAGATCATCCCGAAGCACAAACAAATCCAATAGCCATTAACTGACACCCTCACAAAAGCTCTGCGGAGTCAAACCATCCGATTCGGTGCAAAACACCTACATCAAGTCATACCTAAAAGTATCATCATCTATCTGATCAAACTACGTCGAAACCGACCATACTCAGAAATGGAACATCCACCCGGGTCTTCACCCCCTATAGGTACCACACACAACCGACACACACGGTCCATAACAACAACATCACCCACAAGAGCGAGCACATGAACAGATGTAACAAAAGATTCACGGGGCGTATCCAGAGAATGGGCTAAAATATGATGAACATGTGAATATGAAAAACTGGAATCAAATAAGAATTGAAGCTTCTCGTGACATACTGAAACAATACCTGGGATCACGACATCAGAATCCATCTCATCTGGTCTGGCTGAAAGTACATAAAATTGGGCATGATCACCACTGGATCGACCTCCCCCTCTAGGGAGACCCCTACCTGCCTGACCCCTACCTCTAGCTACCTGGGCGGGCGGTGCAGCTACTGAGTCTGAAACAGCGGGCTGACTCATCTACTGATAAGTAACTCTCGCAAGACGAGGACAAAACCTCTTAATATGGCCCACATCTCCACACTCAAAGCAACCTCTCTCGGAGAATGGCACTGGGGACTGAAGGGAACCCCTAGCACTAGGATAACCACTAGAAGAACCAGACATAGATGAACTCTGAACCGATGGTGTCCAAGATGAACTCTGAGCTGGCAAGGCACTAAAAGATAGGTGCACCTGATGCGAACTGTGAGGATCATGACCAACTGATCCACCACGATAACCTGAGCGACCTGGATGGGCCTGCCTGAATGGTCGGCCTCTGCCGGGATGAGGTTGACCCCTTGAAGGAACCTTACCAAAACTCCCAGATCCTCGAGACCTCTTGGCCTCCCTATCGATCCACTCCTGGCAGCGAACCGACTCAATCTCTCTGGCAATGTCAACCACCTCCTCAAAAGAAGCGTCAGATACCTCTCCCTGGTCAGAAAAATCTGAAGCTGATAAGTGAGGCCATCAACGAAACTCCTGATCATCTACCTATTCGTGGGAACTAGCCAAATAGCATGATGGGCCAACTCGGAGAACCTTATCTCATACTGCGTCACGGTCATGTCCTCCTGGCGCAACTGCTCGAACTCCCTGCACAGCTCCTCCCTGCGGGACTGCGGTATATACTTCTCCAGGAACAGAATCGAGAACTGAAGCCAGGTAAGGGGCGCTGCATCAGCAGGTCTAAGCCTCTCATAGGCCTCCCACCAAGCGAGTGCAGCTCCTGAGAACTGGAAGGTAGTAAATGGGACCCCACTAGCCTCCAGTATCTCTGTTGTGTGAAGGATCCTCTGACACTTGTCCAAAAAGACCTGGGCATGCTCACCCTCAGTACCACTAAAAATCGGAGGCTGGAGTCTACTAAACCTCTCTAAACTGCGCTGCTCGTCATCCGCCAAAGCTGGGACCACAAAATCCCGGGCTGGGGCAACCGGCTGGACTGGAGTTGTCCCCGGTGTCTGAATACCCTAAGTAACCTGCTCAGGTGTCCGGGCAGCTGGAGTCTGAGTGCCTCCCCCGGCCTGAGAAGTAGCAGCAGTATACATGGCGATGGCCTGTGCTAGGCTGGTGCACACCGTCAAAATCTGGGCTAGGGTCTCCTGAAGACTCGGAATCACAATGGGCATTGCTGGTGCCTGAGCCTCTCCCACTGGGATCTCAACTGCGGGGACCTGATCCTGAGCAGTGAGAGGGTCCACAGGTACTGCCCCGGTTGCTAAGCGGGCTGCACCCCTCCCTCTTCCACGACCTCGACCTCGGCCTCGACCTCCAGCTGGTCCTGCTGGTGTTTGATCACCATGATCGGTAGCACGAGTCCTCACCATCTGTGAGAGAATGAAAACAACAGAAGTTTAGTTCCAGAATTCAACAGAGTCGCACGACAGAATTCAATAATGTGGGATTTTTTCTAATGGTTCTGTAGCCTCTCGAAGATAAGTACAGACGTCTTCGTACCGATCCGCAAGACTCTACTAAACCTGCTCATGACTGGTGAGACCTATTGAACCTAGAGCTCTGATACCATCTTGTCACGACCCGATTTCAGAGTCGTGATGGCGCCTGTCGTGGAACCAGACAAGCCGCCCCTTTTATCTAAGCTAAATTTAGTAAAAATATAATTTTAAACGAAATTATTGATAATATTAAGAGTCTGAAGTTTAAAAAAACAATATTTGAAACAAAATTTAAAATTTCCAACCCTGGATCCGGT
>ML387673.1:0-43613 GCA_005239525.1 Nicotiana knightiana | reverse complement strand
CTGGTGCCTGAGCCTCTCCCACTAGGATCTCAACTGCGGGGACCTGATCCTGAGCAGTGAGAGGGTCCACAGGTACTGCCCCGGTTGCTAAGCGGGCTGCACCCCTCCCTCTTCCACGACCTCGACCTCGGCCTCGACCTCCAGCTGGTCCTGCTGGTGTTTGATCACCATGATCGGTAGCACGAGTCCTCACCATCTGTGAGAGAATGAAAACAACAGAAGTTTAGTTCCAGAATTCAACAGAGTCGCACGACAGAATTCAATAATGTGGGATTTTTTCTAATGGTTCTGTAGCCTCTCGAAGATAAGTACAGACGTCTTCGTACCGATCCGCAAGACTCTACTAAACCTGCTCATGACTGGTGAGACCTATTGAACCTAGAGCTCTGATACCATCTTGTCACGACCCGATTTCAGAGTCGTGATGGCGCCTGTCGTGGAACCAGACAAGCCGCCCCTTTTATCTAAGCTAAATTTAGTAAAAATATAATTTTAAACGAAATTATTGATAATATTAAGAGTCTGAAGTTTAAAAAAACAATATTTGAAACAAAATTTAAAATTTCCAACCCTGGATCCGGTGTCACTCAGTCATGAGCTGCTATATCATAAAATAGAGAAATGAGGAAATACACAACATAGTCACAAAATAAGAGCAACATGTGGAATAAGGAAGAGAAGACGAGGTCGCGATCGCCAGCTGCTACCTCGACATATCCAATGAAAACTATGACAGCTGCTCAATATCCACTACCGTGTCCGTGTACCTGGATCTGCACACAAGGTGTAGGGGGTAACGTGAGTACACCAACTCAGAAGTAACAAACCCAAACTATGGGCAGAGAGGTAGTGACGCACAAAACCTCAGAATTTACAATAAACAGTATACAGAAATTAGACATGCTAACAGTTTATCAGAATGAGTAAATATGCTAAGTATGCCAGTATACTCTACATGCCATCATAAAAGTATATGCATGCAACCAGTGTGGATATGCACATAGTGCTCACAACCCTCACACAGCAGTCCACTCAGTACCGTATATGGCTCTCAGGCCCAAGGAAAAGTCCATCCCGGAATGTACATAATCATTGGTGACCGTTGTCACTTCGTACTGAGGAAAAAGGCCAATCCAGGCCCACGGAGAAGTCCATCTCCAGAATATAACACTCGGACAAGATCCATGTCCAGGGACGATCCATCCCTCACATAACATCCACTTCAGATACGATCCATGCCCAGGGAAATCCATCCTTCAACATCAATGCGCTCACTGGGGGCGTAAAGACTCCGGAGGTGCCCTAGTGGCCCAAGCGCTGTATCAAGCCAACGAAGGCATGATTTAAGCATCGTTGTGGTGTGCAGTCCGATCTCATAACAGTCTCAATAACAGGCTCTCGGCCTCACTCAGTCATTACTCTTCAGTCTCACTCACATGGATCACACATGCATCCATCAACCCGAAACAATGATAAGTATTCATATAATTAACAATACTGAGACTGAGATATGAAGTGATATGCTATAACAAGACTGAGTATATGAAATCAAATAATCATAAAATGAGATAGTAATACACGACCACTCGGGTCTCAGCATTTTCGGCGTGAATCCTAGCATTTATACTTAACATGATTCCTAACAGGTTCACAATTACCACATTAACAGAAGCACAGATATCATAAGGGAATAATCACTAAACGGTTCCATGGGATAAGCCAGGCCACAAATACTCGGTGCACGCCCGCACGCCCGTTACTTGGCATGCATGTCACCTCAATTATAGTCATAAATCATTTAGCTCGGGGTTTCGAACCCTCAAAACCAAGTTTGAAAACATTACTTACCTCAAAACCGGCTAAAATACTACTCTGTAGTGCCTTTGCCTCTAGATTCGGTCTCCAAGTGCTTCAAATCTACCAAAAATCAGATGTATATCATTATAATATGCCAAGGAACGAACCCTAACCGAAATTTATCAAAAATACTCAAAATCCCCAAATTGGTCAAACCCGACCCCCGAGCCCACGTGTTCGAACTCAGTGAAATCTAAACCACAAAAATCCTTATCCTCCCACGAGTTCATACTTACCAAGAACACTGAAATCGGAGTCCAAATGACCCCTCAAATTCCCATTTTAAGGTCTCTAAATCACAAGCCCTAAATATCTATTTAAGCATTATTTTTCCCCAAAGTTCCACCACTAATCCTACCTTTAATCACATATAAACGAGTTTTAAGTCCAAAATCCTTACCTCAATGAAGAACTATCAATTTCCCTCATCAAAAACCCTTCAAAAGCTTCAAACTCGAATAACAATGATGAAAGAATGGCCAAAATTCGCTAAGGGTTCGCACCTGCAAGAATCCACTTAAGTTTAGTTCCATAATTCAACAGAGTCGTACGACAAAATTCAATAATGTGGGATTTTTCCTAATGGTTCTGTAGCCTCTCGAAGATAAGTACAGACGTCTCCGTACCGATCCGCAAGACTCTACTAAACCTGCTCATGACTGGTGAGACCTATTTAACCTAGAGCTCTGATACCATCTTGTCACGACCCAATTTTGGAGTCGTGATGGCGCCTGTCGTGGAACCAGGCAAGCCGCCCCTTTCATCTAAGCTAAATTCTATTTCTAGTAAGAATACAATTTGAAACGAAATTATTGATAATACTAAGAATCTGAAGTTTAAAAAAAATAATATTTGAAAAAAAATTTAAAATTTCGAACCCCGGATCCGGTGTCACTCAATCTGAGCTGCTATATCATAAAATAGACAAATAGGGAAATAGACAACATAGTCTCAAAATAAGAGCAACAGGTGGAATAAGGAAGAGAAGACGAGGTCGTGATCGCTAGCTGCTACCTCAACAACTCCAATGAAAACTCTGACAACTACTCAATATCCACTACCGGGTCCCGGTGTACCTAGATCTGCACACAAGGTGTAGGGGGTAACGTGAGTACACCAACTCAGAAGTAACGAACCCAAACTATGGGCTGAGAGGTAGTGACGGACAAAACCTTAGAATTTACAATAAACAGTATACAGAAAATAGACATGCTAACAGTTTATCAGAATGAGTAAATATGCCAAGTATGCCAGTATACTCTACATGCCATCATAAAAATATATGTATGAAACCAGTGTGGATATGCACATAGTGCTCACAACCCTCACACAACAGTCCACTCAGTACCGTATATGGCTCTCAGGCCCAGGGAAAAGTCCATCCCGGAATGTACATAATCATTGGTGACCGTAGTCACTCCGTACTGAGGAAAAAGGCCAATCCAGCCCCACGGTGAAAGTTCATTTCCGGAATACAACACTTGGACAAGATCCATATCCAGAGACGATTCATCCCTCACATAACATCCACTTCGGACACGATCTATGCCCAGGGAAAATCCATCCCTCAACAGCCATGCGCTCACTGGGGCTGTAAAGACTCCAGAGGGGCCCTAGTGACCCAAGTGCTGTATCGGGCCAACGAAGTCATGATTTAAATATCGTTGCGGTGTGCAGTCCAATCTCATAACTGTCTCAATAACAGGCTCTCGGCCTCACTCAGTCATTACTCTTCAGTCTCACTCACATGGATCACATATGCATCCATCAGCCCGAAACAATGATAAGTATGCATATAATTAACAATACTGAGACTGAGATATGAAGTGATATGCTATAACAGGACTGAGTATACGAAATCAATTAATCACAAAATGAGACAGTAATATACGACCACTCGGGTCTCAGCATTTTCGGTGTGAAGCCTATCATTTATACTTAACATGATTCCTAACAGGTTCACAATTACCACATTAACAGAAGCACAGATATCATTAGGGAATTATCACTAAGTGGTGCCATGGGATAATCCAGGACATAAATACTCGGTGCACGCCCGTACGCCCGTCACTTGGCATGCGTGTCACCTCGATTATAGTCATAAATCATTTAGCTCGAGGTTTCGAACCCTCAGAACCAAGTTTGGAAACGTTACTTACCTTAAAATCGGCTAAAATACTACTCTGCAGTGCCTTTGCCTCTAGATTCGGCCTCCAAGTGCTTCAAATCTACCAAAAATCAGATGTATATCATTATAATATGACAAGGAACGAACCCTAATCGAAATTTATCAAAACTACTCTAAAATCCCGAAATTGGTCAAACCCGACCCCCGAGCCCACGTCTCGGAACTCGGTGAAATTTATACCACAAAAATCTTTATCCTCCCACGAGTCTATACATACCAAGAACACTGAAATCGGAGTCCAAATGACCCCTCGAATTCCCATTTTAAGGTCTCTAAATCACAAGTCCTAAATACCTATTTAAGCACTTTTTCCCCCAAAATTCCACCACTAATCCGACCTTTAATTACATATAAAAGAGTTTTAAGTCCAAAATTCTTACCTCAATGAAGAACTATCAATTTCCCTCATCAAAAACCCTTCAAAAGCTTCAAACCCGAATAACAATGGTGAAAGAATGGACAAAATTCGCTAAGGGTTCTTTTTATAGGTTCTGCCCAGCAATGACCGCACCTGCGGTCCCAGGTGCGCACCTGCGAGAATCCACTTAAGGGACCTTCTCCGCACCTACGACAGATCCTTCACATATGTGCCTCCGCATCTGTTGTCCAAGTCTTGCACCTGCGACCTTCACTGATCCAGCCAACTTCCACATCTGCAGAGCCTTGTCCGCTTCTGCGGGCTCGCACCTGCAGTTCCCTATCCGCAGGTGCGGAAACACCAGAAAGTTTCCCACCAGCAACTCCAAAATTCCAAAAATCATGTTGTTACCTATCCAAACTCAACCCGAGGCCCTCGGGACCCCAGTCAAAAATACAAACAAGTCATAAATGATCACCTTGACTTAGTCGAACTCTCGGAACACCCAAAATAACATCAAAAGACCAAATCAACCCATGATTCAAGCCTAAAGATATTCAAACTTCTAAAATTCATCAACGATGCCGAAACTAACCAAACCTCGTCCGAATGATATGAAAATTTGCACACACATCTAGAATGACGCTACGAACCTGCTCAAACTTCCGGAATTCCATTCCGACCCTGATAACCTATTTTTCACTGCCGATCGGAAATCGCCAAAAACTAACTTTCGCCAATTTAAGTCTAATTCTACACCGGACCTCAAAACTACATTCCGAACACACTCCTAAGTCCCAAATCACCTAACGAAGCTATCTGAGCCATAAATTTACATTCCGAGGTCGTTTACCTATAAGTCAATTCCCGGTTGACTTTTTCAACTATCGAGCTCATTTAAGAAACTAAGTGCCTTAATTCTCACCACCACCACTCTGAACCCGAGTCAACCAACCTAACACCACACAAAAGAGATGAACCACACAAAAATGAAGCCGAAATGGAGGAAACAGGCTAAAATCTCAGAACGGCCGGCCGGGTCGTTACACACACTTATACAATCTTCCCGTGGGATACGCTTCCATGACCTTCCGCACCAGGTAACAAAGTATGCACATCCATACCACCGGACATACAATATTGTAAAGCGAAACGAGAATTCGCAAGTCAGTACACAAAGCCTCTTACACAGGACACCGATCTTTGGTGACGGTAAAGACAATACCAACTTACTCTAAACATGTGAATTCTTTCCTGCTCATCCAAGCTCGTAACATTCTTATCTACGCCGAACTGCAACCTTGATCCTCGACTTCCAATTCCCATGTCGCTCACTGCACCTAACATACCAATACATAAGAGTACAAGAATTTAATCATAACTCTTGAACCACTAATAGGGTACACACTTCATCATATAGAAACCTTTCACTTAACTCATTTCAAGAGAACCGTTGCAACACGTGACTGAATTTCCATAACCGCAGAAAAAATACAAAAATCGAGCAGTGGTCTACACCACCATAATTCTTCCGGGATCCATCTGCACATAACAGGCCATGATACTCAAATGCCTCTAAATAAAATCAATTACGGCAGTCATTAAGCCTCGCACGCACCGCCACAAATCACATGTATAACTCAACACGCTGAAGGAACTAATCATTGCCACCGTCATGCCAATTTAACCATTGCTAACCGATCTGACTTCTTCTAATTTATTCCGGACTTGCCTTAGGAATAATAATAATAGATCCATCTAAAACATAAAAAACCCAAATCCGCACTCATCCTAAGCAACCTTATTTCACTAGGCCACATTGTCTCAAAACCCACGAACAATCTCATACCCTCCTTGTGCGCATATTCGCTTCTTCAACTGGTACACCCATTCTGATAATTCCTCTATGAATCTGAAGTTATTTCCTCCCGTTCCTTCAATGCTACACCGTAGCCCGAAGATAACATAGAACACTCCAAGCCCCTTTCATAATCCAGTGCAAAAGCTCGATACTTAACCATACCACGGACTCGAAATCCTTAGGCATCGCACTATAATTTTGAACCTATGAGGACCATTGTTGAGAGTCACCCACTCTGACTTGTTCCCAAACACAATCAAACTCCAAGGCCCTGCTAGCACTTGAACACCCTCTCAAAGAAGCAGTTGGCTGAATTCCTTTCCTTGTACATCACATCCACACGAAGCATAGACTCTGAGTCTTCCTAAAACTTGAACATGAACCGATAAGGACAAATATAGCACACAATCCCCAAATCATTTTTCTCAAATTACCACTGATGTTTTCTTTCCTTAGTCGTAATAACCCACCAATACACCGTTAACCAGAAATTGCACAAGTAGACAAGCACGCAATCCAATCATAGACGGTGAGGCTCTCCCACTTAGCTTGAAGATAAGATTACAAAACCCTGGGACCCATTGAGTTTCCTTTTTCCCCATTGACATCAGCTAAAAGTGAAACAATACATTCCAAACTCGAAGTCATGTTGCATCCAAATAAAATCAGTAGAACTAGTCATTGTCCACCATGAATTCCCAAATGGCTACAAACTTTCCTCAAGGCATGTGTCCATCCTACCACAGAACCCATATGCTACCTTACCACTCTCTCACTTTGATCAAACCCTCTCCTCTAAGCAACTACCTCACTCATGCTTCTTACACCTGGCCTTCTATAAATTTAACCACTGCAAGATGCCTCTCATGTGTTCTTCCTCATCTTTCGTTTTCCCAGTTGTTGCCTTAAATCAAAAATCCATCTCTGCAGCACCTGGATCAATAGATCGCTACCAATTTTAAACCTACCCGAAGATCATCTTTCTCGAGCCATCAACACTAGGAACACTGATTCGATTTTAAACCACTGCACACCGCGATTTCTGACAACCGCTTCTCCGACACCATTTCACAAATGAAAATTCCACCACGCTCGGAAATACCAAGTCTCTTTACTCTATCAACCAAACCTGAGCAATCATAGTCCGATTGACTTTCCTCCGAGGGAAATAAAAATACCGAATCTCTGAATCATGCACCGAGTAAATCCTCTTTTCAAGTCATTCACTACCTCGACGCCTAGACAAGCATCCTACCATTAAAACAAACACTGTGTGTTAGAAGCACACTAATCCTCATAACAATCAATGCCAAATCTCAAAACCTTAGGTAATACTGATACTGAGCTGAAACGACAGGACGGCCTTCCGCAAGGCGGAGACAATAGCCTAATCAAGCACGCAGATAAAAACATCATGCACCACATCTGTAGTACCATGACGATTCCTCGATTCCTAATCTATAACAAGTGCTTCACGTCACATAAGATTGCATAGGAAAGAAATAAAGGCAAGAGCCTCAAAAGAATCAAATCGCACGATAAGGAATCAAGAAGGGAAGTTCTCCTGCCTTGTAGCCTCTTAAGATAAGTACAAACATCTCGGTACTGATCCGCAAGACTCTATTAGAATCGCTCATGACTCGTGAGACCTAAGTGAACCTATTGCTATGATACCATGTTGTCCCGACCCAAAATTCATTAAAGGTTGTGATGGCGCCTAACACTATTGTCAAGCAAGCCAAAACTTATATAATTAACTTCATTACTCATTTTAGTAGTTTTGAAATCATAATTTACTTCGATTAAAATGTAAGATATGAAATTTAAAAAGTGAATGGCAATATTTTTACAACTTTAATACATAACAATCCAAAAGCATCCCCAAAACCCGGTGTCACGAGTGCATGAGCGCCAACTAGGAAGTAAAATAAAATACAACATCTGTCCAGAATACAAATAGGACAGGAAAAATAAATATAACTCCGGAGAAGACTCTGTTGGCTGCGAATTGTAACCTGAAATGCAGCTCGCGGCAAGTTCCAGCATCATCCGTGCCTCCGTGCCCAAAGGACCACCGGACATAAAAGTACCTATACAAAAATGTATAGCATGTGTAGTATGAGTACGTAAATTCACGTGTACCCACTAAGTATCTAGCCTAACCCTGGAGGAGCAATGACGAGGGGTCGACATCGNTCCCCGCAACAAGTTATACGCATCAAATATATCACCTAGGGGTAGTTTCCCCCTCACAGAGTTAGACATGAGACTTACCTCGTCTCAAAGCTTACTTTCCGGTCCAAAATTGTGCTTTAAATCCTCTACTCGATGTCAAATGACCCGAAGCTAGTCAAATGTTATATAAAATAGTCAATACATGCTCAAGAGTTCACATGGTAACTATTAAAGTGATTTTCCAACCCAAATTGAAGAATTCCTAAAATTCATCCCCGGGCCTACGTTCCCGGATTTTGGAAGTTTTCGAAGATAAACATTACTTATAACATCATTAACTCAAATATGATTTACTCTCAATTCCAAGACCAAATTCGTGGTCAAAATCCAAAAATATAAATTTCTAGGTTTTCCTTCAAAATTCCAAATTTCTACAAATTTTCATGCCTAAATCCATGTATAAACCTTGTATGTAACTCAAAACTAGTAGAAATCACTTATCTTATGTTTGATGATGAAATCCCCTCTTCAAAAGCTCCAAAAATCACACAAGTCGTGTGAAAATGGAGGAAATGAGAAAAATCCCTGTTTTAAAACAATTTGCCCAGGACAGGCCCGCCCTTCTTCGCGTTTGCTATCAAAGCCTCGTGTTCGCGAAGGCTTCATAATCTACTGCTTCGCGTTCGCAGTTGGAGCTCCACGTTAGCGAAGACCAAACTACTCCACATCAAATCACCTCAAACCACATCAAAACCATTAATCACACCCCAATTCAAGCTTAATAAACTTTAGAACTTCATACTTCTACATTCGATGCCGAAACCTATCAAATCTCGTCCAATTGACCTCAAATTTTGCACACAAGTCACATTCAACATTACGGACCTACTCTGACTTCCGTAATCGGAATCCGACCTCAATATCAAAAAGACCACTCCCGGTCAAACTTCTCAAAAACCTTCAAATTTCTAACTTTCGCCAAATGACCCCGAAATCACCTACGGACCTCCAAATCCACATTCGAACATGCTACCAATACTAGAATCACCATACGTAGCTATTCCCAGATTCAGAATCCCAAACGGACATTAATAACATTGAAATGCACTTCAACCAAAATTTATGAAATTCTTCCAAAATGCCAACTTTCCACAATAGGGACCGAAACGCTCCCGAGTCATCCAAAATTCGATCCGGACATACGCCCAAGTCCAAAATCATCATACGAACCTGTTCAAACCGTCCAATCTTGATTCTGAGGTCGTTTACTCAAAATTCAAGCCTTAGTCAGTTCTTCCAACTTAAAGCTTCTGAAATGAGAGTTTTCTTTCCAAATCAACTCCGAACTTTCCGAAATTCAATTTCGACCACGTGCATAAGTCATAATACCTGAAGTGAAACTACTCAAGGCCTCAAACTGTCGAACCATGTGCTAGAGCTCAAAACTGAACAGTAATCCAGAAGCAGTGATATGGCCACCACGCCGCCATTCGGCGGTGGAAAACCATCGGACCAACAACAAGAAAGGCGTCCTTCCACAGCGCATAACCCCCAAATGGTTTCACATCCCAATTCGAACCCAGCTATCCCAAATATCCAAAACACAACAGGTTTCATATTAGCCAGGACAGTTCAAAAAATACCCACCCCAATTCGGGACTAAATTGCATGATTCAACGCACTGGATGGTGTTTTCCAAGTCAAATATCAGCTTCTCATCAAATTTCAATCCCCCCCACTGTACCAATCGTCGTCCCATATGCGCCACAACTTTCCACTATGCTTCAGGTCACCGGAAATGGAGTTTTGGCGGTCCAAAATGATAGGAACCAATGCGAATTGGTTTATGCTGCTGTAAAGATTGTCTTTAACATCTCAAACCACAACATCAATAGCCCAATTGTCCCAATTACGCAAAACTCCACCTCTGCAGAGTCGAGCAAGCCAGGTGCTCGACAAAATGCCACAACCGTCTCTAAGGTCCAACTGAAGGGCAATCCTTTGTTCATGCATCCAAAAGTCCTCCAAAAGATAGTAGTCAAGTCAATTTACAAGAACCAATTCAAAAAAGTAATGATCAAATGTTGTCTTTTTCACCAGTTACACAAGGGGTCGACATTAGTATCCCAAATGTCCAAGTTGAGCAAGTCCAAGAGGATAACCTTCCTGCAGCCACAACAAATGCTCTTGTCACTGCTTCTGACCACCACAAAGAAGCACAACCTCAAAATCTGCAACAATTGGTTGCGGCCAATAACACTGTTCCATCAATTCTTGTTGCAGCAATGCAGTCCAACATAGGTAACAAAGATCCCTCAATTGCTCAAAACTCCAATAAATCAATCCACACTCCTCCACTCAAGGTGTCTTCTAACTTTGAGAGACCAAACATTCCAAAAAGGAACCAAAAGAACAACACAAAACTGCAGGAAAAAGTTGTGCAACCTTCCTATCCCAACCCAGCTATAGTCACCAATTCGTAGCCCAATACTGGCCAGAACAAAACTAAACAACCTGCCAATATCCCCCCCTCCATCACCACCAACAGTCACACACTCGTATGTCAATAGGTTGAGAGCTAGGAATGAAGCAAAGATAGCCCCATTGAATTCTCCCCTCCCATTATCACTACCAAGCAAGGCAAACCAGCAGTTATCTTCAGAAGAGAGGATTATATGGTGAAATTTGCTGACAGATGAAAATATACAGTAGTGGGCAAGTTTTCAAACACCATGCCCAAGATGAAAGTGATCAGGAAAAGCTTTATAGCTCAAACTGAACTCAAAGGTGGTGTCAAAATAGCTTATTTAAATGCAAAAATAGTGTACGTTGACTTGGACAACAAATATGACCACTCCACAGTATGGACCAAGCAGTACATGTACATCCAAGGCCAACTGATGAAAATTGAAGCATGGAATCCAGTGTTCAATCCTAACGAGGACTCCCCTATTGTTCTAGTATGGATTTTGATCCCAGAACTACCCTGGTACCTTTACAATATGGAGATACTCACCCCTTTGTTATCTCTTGTTAACAAGGCTCTCTTTCTAGACTTGGCAACTCGTCAAAAAACAAGAGGTAGTGTGGCCAAAGTCAAAATGCAAATTGACCTCACTAAAGAAAGACCTAGTCATGTTTAGCTAGGTTATGATGAAGACAAAGATGTTAATGGAGATGTTTAGTGGATTGAAGTGCAATATGACAATATTCCTTCATATTGCACCTACTGTAGACACCAGGGACACTCTCTATATGCATGCCAAATCAGAAGTAGAGATGAGGAAATGAAAAGAAGAAAGGAAGAAGAAGTTGCTGAAGTTAGTGAATCCCAGATCAGCAACCAAAACAAGGTCAAAGATGATGCAAATACTAGCAAGAACCAAAGGAAAACACAAGGAGAAAAACCAAAGACAATTGCACAAGACCATAACAAGCAAAATGCAACAGAGAAACAAAAGCAAACAAATCAACAGAATGCAGTTACTGAAATATCAAAAGATGAATGGCAAACCCAAAATAAAAAGAAATTCAAAGGCGCTAACCAAAGCAAGAAACAGCAGCATGCATACATACCAAAACAACCATCACAACAGAAGGTCAGCAATGCATCCACCATGCAGAACAAGGAGCCACATATGGCTGCTAGTTCTCAATTGGTCACTCCAGGTGTCCAGGAACAAGTCACCCCAGCTATTGATCAATCCATTACACCTAATGTTAATATGTCTGAAAAGGATGTTCAAGGAGGAATTGAATATTGTCAGGAGAAACAAATAGATAAATAGGAAGGGGTACCATCAAGGGTTGGGATTCCTCATGTTTTACATGAGTGTGCTACAGCACAATTGATTGACCATAGGATTGATCAATCAACCCATGCCACCACAGTTTCAAATTCAGACAAACAAAGGGCACAACAGTCAGAAAATATGGATAATGAGGAGGGCCTTAAGATCTTCAGCTCTGAAGAAGATCACTCTGCTCAAATGAGAGCCTTGCTTATGGGAAAAGCTCATGATGCAGTAGATTTCCAAATTCAGTCACAAAAATCAAGGAACAAACCCAGTCAGAAAAGAAGAAAGGCAATGAGAAAAAAGAATGCAGGAATCAGTATTAATGAACCCATTGATCCTCCTGATGACAGTCCTTTTTTGAGCCCGGTTGCCCAGAATAAATGTAGCCTTGCTCCCAATGAATCAGAGGAAGCCACTACTTACAAACATGTTGTAATTTCCAATCCTTCCCTTTCATAACCTCTCTTGTCCAAGAAAAAACCAAACCCAGGTGGCCAACCAACAATTATAACCACTCATCCAAAACACATAAAATCACTCCTGCTCCCCTCAAAGAAAGCCAACATCTGCAAACAGTGGAAAAGGTCCTAGAGGAGTGGCCACTCAGTAGATATCCTCAGCAGAAATATGAATACATGCCAATACAATCAAAGGATGACATAATGGGGGATCGTGATGATGAAAAAGGATATAGTAAGGGAGATCCTGAAGAAGAACTTCACTGTGATCTTCTGATTGCTGCAGTAAATGGATATCCAAAGGAGGACAATGTTGCACTTACAAGAATTCCATCAAGAAAGAGACCTTTACCAAGGATCACCAGAAGCAAAGCTACTAGGAGTAGCAGTGTCCCACCAACCCACAAAACCTCTTCCTCATTCCAATGATTAGTACAATCATTTGGAATGCAAGAGGCATCAGAACCTCTGGAGCTATTGAAAGGCTCAGAATTCTGAAACACACTCATAAATTATCCTTTATTGCAGTCCTAGAACTTTTCCTTAAAACTCCATCTCTCCATATCAACCACTTCAAAATCCAATTCCCCATGCACCAAGCGGCCTCCAATGTTAATAATAAAATCTCGGTTTTTTGGGACAAAGAGTTCACTGCCTCAGTGATTGATCATGATGAACAACAAATCACCCTAGAGATGAGACATGTTGAAAATAACAACCCCTTCTTTCTCACATTAATCTATGTCAAATGTACTCCAATTCTGAGAAGACCTCTCTGGGAGGTGTTGAGGCACAATCTTCCATCTATGACTCTCCATGGTGTGTAATTGGAGACTTCAATGTAATACCCTATGTTGAAGAGAAGATAGGGGCATTCCATACCAAATGACCATGAGTATGGACTTTCTCTGCATGATTGAAGACTGTGGACTGGTCGACCTGGGTTTTTATGGTCCTAAATACACCTGGTCCAATGGTAGAGGGCAAGGCTCTATTGTTTGGAAAATATTAGATAGAGGTCTTGTGAACGATCAATGGTTATTTGAATTTCCCTCTACTTCTGTCTCCCATTTAGCTTCAACAGGAACACAATCCCCTTCTCATGGAAATCAATATTAGACAGGACACTGGCAACAAATACTTTAGATTTCTTAACTTCTGGGTTGATAACGTTAACTTCAAACCATTTGTTAAAGACATCTGGGACAAACAAGTGAATGGTAGTGCTTTTTGTGTATTTCATCAAAAGCTTAAGGCACTCTGCACTGGTCTAAGTATATGCTCAAGAAAAGAATATGGTGACATCTTCCAAAAAGCAAAAGAATTTAAGAACAAGTGAAGGCAAGAGAAATGGTTCCGGCTCAGACCATTGATGATTCTGATAGAACAACATTGCATGATCTCAAAGCTCAATACATAAGATACATGAAGTTAGAGGAGAAATTCCTGAAACAAAAAACACAACTTCAATGGTTCAAAGAAGGTGAAGCCAACTCTAAATAATTTTATAGTCTTATTAGAGGAAGAAGAAGGAAACTCTATATCCACAAAATCAAAGAAGAGAATGGACAGTGGATCCAAGGTGATGAGGCTATTGGTAAAGCAGCATGTGAATTTTACCAAGACCTTTTCACAAATCTAGGAGGAGCCATCAGGGAAGATCTACTATCATGCACCCCCTCCATTATAACTCCTAAATATAATGATATTCTGTCAGCAGACCCAACCTTACAGGAGCTCAAAGAAGTTGTTTTCTCTATGAACCCCACCAGTGCTGCAGGGCCAGATGGTTTCAATGGCAAATTTTACCAATCTTGTTGGGACATCATTAAGGATGATCCTCTACCAACTCTTACCAATTATACCTCACTCTCCTTAATGCCTAATCAAATAAGAGGTCAAATCCTGCAAGATTCTCTAGGTACCCCAGCATTCAGGCATAAGAAGACCAGGAAAATCAGGTTTCCATCACAATAGGCTACAGTACCTGAAGTAGATTTGGTATTACCACCACAAATGCTTCTTCACAACTCTATGCTTATGGTCGACCATGATCAACATAGCGGTACAATCCCAACAATCCAAATTACCACTGAGTATGGCAGCACCACCAATAACAGTTCCTCCCTCCTGAAGTTTTCACTAATTTTGTTTGCTCTTTTGCAGGTTTTTCTATCCTATGACCTACCCAGTTCTTTGTTGTTATTTCAAGGCGTGGTATTAGTTATTGTGCTCATTCTCCTAGAATCTCAACAAAGGAGGGATATAGGTTACAGAGAGAAGGAAATTCACCCTATGACACATACAATTGGATCCCACAGATAGCACTATCCATGGAAGAACACAGTAGCACCCTCTTCTTCCCTCCAAACACAAAAACCCATAGAAACACTCACAATTAACCAAAAACCTATAGGCACCTGTCAAGAATCACTCACCCTCATTCATGAGGCATCAATTTACACAAGAACCTGAATGCAGAAAACACTGAACCTCATGATAGCATCAAATCAAGAATTCTGGGCAAAAATGCTCAATTTTTACCTAATTCTGCTCCTGTTTATGTGGTGTCCATCATCCTTCTCGAGCTCAACCAATTGATATATCTTCAGAGTGTGGTAGTAGAATCCATGTTGTTCATTCCTCTGGAAATATATCAACTGGATGAAGCACACCACCATTGCCATAAAGCATCATCTCCAACTTCAACCCTCAATAAGACTCCTTATAGTTGCACCTGTACCTTCTCACCTATTGCACACCCTCTCAACTACAGAAACATCCATAAAACTACCTGTAACCAACACAAGAACCTGTAAGCAGTTTCTCAATCAAAAGCAAAAATACCATCCCTCGTCAGGCACCAATACTCATTTCCAGACCCCACAAGAACCTAGAAACAGGGTCTTCTTTCACTAACGTGTTTGCTATTTTTTGCAGGTACATGGAACTGGCTTGGCCAATTGCTGCACTTTCAGTCAATGGTATCAGCATCTCATATGTTCATTCTGCTGAAAGTGCATTAGTTTTACCAAGTCTGACAATCCATCTCCCAACTCATCTCCACACACACACCATTTCTTCAAGTCGTGGACACAAGTTATAGTAAACATCACACCCAAGATACCTTCACCATATGTCATCAGCAGCTCCAAATATGCTGCCCTATGCTTCCACAAAGCAAACACTACCAGGAGATCCCTATTTCTCCTGATCTCATGCAGCAGCAGCACTCACAGCAACCTGCCAACCATTCAAGTTCAAAGCAGGAAATTTCTAGGGACTCAGACCTAGTCACTTTGCCTTCTTCATCTATCTTCTTCCAGCAACAAAAGCACATTCATGGCAACAGTCTTCCCAGCAATCAGAGATCAGTTCCAGGCCAGAAGCTTTACTAGACAAATGAAGCAAGACAGTGCTCATTCCCTTCTGTCAATAGTAACAAGCAACAACTACTCCACTCATTTCTCTTGGCCTTTTTGATAACTATCTTCAACCTAGCTTTCTTTGTATTCAATGTCAAAGCAGAGTTGAAGATAGTTCCTCCCTTTTCACATGTTTTTTGCCTCAATCAATAGGGAATTTCTACACAGCTATTAGATGTAGAATTGTTTGTACATGGAAGATGATATTCCATTTCAATACTTTGGTAGATTTAGGATCACTTGTGCAATTTTGTATAGTTGACCTAGGCTTACTTCAACTTGTTTTTGTATATCCAATTATCTATCATTTCTCGGTAGATAATTGGAACATCATTATAGGTCTAACCCATCATAGCATTCAGGATCCATTTGGTTGTCATGTTTGAACAACCAAGTGTTCTTTCATCGTATGTCTGGAGGTCAGTTTTATGCCCTACTCCTTTGTTGTAATGTATGAGCTTCAACTGGGAAGTAAAATAAAATACAGCATCTGTCCGGAATACAAATTGGGTAGGAAAAATATAAATAACTCTGGAGGAGACTCTGCTGGTTGCGGATCGTAACCTGAAATGGAGCTCGCGGCAAGTTCCCGCATCATCTGTGCCTCAGTGCCCAAAGGACCACCGGACATAAAAGTACTTGCACAAAAATGTGCAGCAAATGTAGCATGAGTACGTAAATCCACGTGTACCCAGTAAGTATGTAGCCTAACCCCGGAGGAGTAGTGACGAGAGGTAGATATTGACACTCACTAGTGATCCAATAATATCCGGTACAGTAAGGAGGTGAACAAATATGAGGCAGAGTAGATAAATGAAATGAAAAGGAGTAAATATGTGGTACAATTATCCTCCTTACAATAAACTCAAGCTCTTACTTAGCAAATTCCTCCTCAATACGTATAATGGAACACACCAAATAGATTGTTAGAATTCGAATCAGGGAAAGACTCACAGATACTTTGGCTTCTTGCCAAATATTAAACACAATTCCATGAGGATATTTTTATAGAAATGCCAAGGTGTACGGCCCGATCCAACATAAATATTAAACTATGCACTGCAGATGGTCAAATGGCACGAACCATAGATGCATCTATTAAACTGTCGAGGCGAACCGCCCGCTCCCATGAGAGTGCGGTACATAAATCTTGTCGAGGCGAAGAGCCCGATCCCATTAGAATAAGAAGTTTAAACGGGTCCTTGACTTCCACTCACGAATGAACATGTCAGTTATAATTTTTAAGTAAAATTATTCGATGACAACGCATAACGTGCGAGAATCCGTAAGAGGAACACCATTTTTCTGTGGTAAATCATAAAACTTGCGTAAACTCTACAATAGCAAGTCTATCACTCTATGCGTGTCTAGTCTGAAGTCATAATGTGAAATAAAAGAATTAAACGAGCAAGATAATCCCTATAGTACAAGTACAACATGATGTAAACCTAAGTTTGCCGGGACAATAACATGAATCTAACTACGTACGGACTCTCGTCACCTCGATCGTACATAGTCCCCGCAACATGTTACACACATCAAATATATCACCTAGGGGTAGTTTCCCCCTCACAAAGTTAGACAGGAGACTAACCTCGTCTCAAAGCTTACTTTCCAGTCAAATATTGTGCTTTAAATCCTAAACTCGGTGCCAAACTACCGAAGCTAGTCAATTGTTATATAAAATAGCCAATACATGCTCAAGAGTTCACATCCTAACTATTAAAGTGATTTTCCAAACCAAATTGAAGAATTCCTAAAATTCAACCCCAGGCCCACGTGCCCAGATTCTGGAAATTTTCAAAGATAAGCATTATCCATAACATCATGAACTCAAATATATGATTTATTGTCAATTCCATGCCTAAATTCTTGGTCAAAATCCAAAAATATAAATTTCTAGGTTTTCCTTCAAAACTCAAAATTTCTACAAATTTTCATGCCTAAACCCATGTATAAACCTTGTATGTAACTCACAACTAGTAGAAATTACTCACCTCATGCTTGATGCTAAAATCCCCTATTCGAAAGCTCCAAAAATCGCCAACCCTGTGAAGGGGGGGGGAGGGGAATGAGCAAAACCCCCATTTTAAAACACAATCTGCCCAAGCCAGGCCCGCCCTTCTTCATGTTCGCGATCAAAGCCTCGTGTTCGCGAAGGCTTAAGACTCTACTGCTTTGTATTTGCGGTTGGATCTCCGCGTTCGCGAAGGCCAAACTACTCTAGGCCCCTGCTCCGTCTTCTTCTTTGTGTTCGCGAGGTTCGCATAAGCTTGCTCCAGTTCCCTTCCACGTTCGACCCCTGTGTCACGTTCGCGTACAACAAAAATTCTCAGCCCAAATTTCCTCTTTGCGAACGCGTGAGACACTTTGCGTTGGCGAAGGACAACACCTGACGCCAGAATCAGTCTTTGCGAAACAGGGAAAATGATCCGAAACCACTCTCAATCCCACCCGAGGCCCCCGGGACCCCGTCCAATCATACAAACTAGTCCCATAACATAAACGGATCTGTTCGAAGCCTCAAATCACCTCAAACTACGTCAAAACCATGAAGCGCACTCCAATTCAAGCTTAACGAACTTTAGAACTTCAAAATTTTACCTTCGATGCCGAAACCTATCAAATCTCATCCGATTGACCTCACATTTTGCACACAAGTCACATTCAACATTAAGGACCTATTCCGACTTCCGGAATCGGAACCTGACCCTGATGTCAAAAAGTTCACTCTCAGTCAAACTTCTCAAAAACCTTCAAATTTCTAACTTTCGTCAAATGACCCTGAAATGACCTACGGACCTCCAAATCCATATCCGGACGCACTCCCAATACCAGAATCACCATACGGAGCTATTCCCAGACTTAGAATCCCACACAGATATCAATAACATTGAAATGCACTTCAACCCAAATTTATGAAATTCTTCCAAAACGCCAACTTTTCACAATAGGCGCCGAAATGCTCTCGGGTCATCCAAAACCCTATCCGAACATATGCCCAAGCCCAAAATCATCATACGAACCTGTTGAAACCTTCCAATCCCGATTCCGAGGTCGTTTACTCAAAAATCAAGCCTTATTCAATTCTTCCAACTTAAAGCTTCCGAAATGAGAGTTTTCGTTCCAAATCAACTCCGAACTTACCGAAATTCAAATCCGACCATGCGCACAAGTCATAATACCTGAAGTGAAACTACTCAAGGCCTCAAACCGCTGAATGGTGTGATAGAGCTCAAAACGACATATGGGGTCGTTACATTCTCTCCCACTTAAAAAAATGTTCGTCCTTGAACGTGCTAAGAACTGCTCTGGAGTTGTCCGAAATCATTTTTAACACCTCGTGCACCTATCCGTGCTACCACAACCCAGTTGAGCACATTAACTCAAGCAAACCTAAAAATCCTCCCTTTTATCTAGTCAAATAAGGCTTAGAACCAAATTCCAAAATCTAAAATTCTCTACCAGGTTTGTTTCCAACGTACGAACACCGTATCCATCACTACATGATGTACCAATACATGATTGTATACTCTTACCAAATTCACACATGCACCGCATTATTCACCTGACCATAAGAACAGCCCCTGTCAACAATAGTTGAAATCCCATGAATCTGATGCCCACAACATACCTCATGAAGCATATAAGTCCCGTTTCAGCTCTCACAACACTGCCACAACAAAAGAGATGTGTAGAGACTCATAACCACTTGGCGAATCAAAATTCATGGAGTCTCTCCTTCTGACAAGAACCATTACCTCATTCTGGACTAATATCAATTTTTACTCTTTAATGTGCCTCATATAAATATATCGCTCTGATCCTAGGTCCAATAATCTCGTCTCACCCAGCACAAGCTGCTCAAACAATAAGCCACCTCGGACACTGCCAAAAGTCAAATATGATGCCACAATGTGCCAACAAGCTACCAACTCGAATATGATACATAAGGAAAAGAACTCTGGAAAGAACTACTCAACCCACGTAACTAACTAAACAACCGAAAAGATGTTATGAACCTTCCTCAAAAAATGAGAAGCCAAACACACAATAATAGATATGGAAAACTGTACTCAACATCACATTGTTGCAGTGTGCAACCCGATCCACACATGTTACCATTATGGCGTGCAACCTGATCCAACCATGATACCCGTGGCGGCGTGCCACCCGATCCAAATAACATACCCGTGGCGGTGTGCCACCCGATCCACACATAATAATATAAAGGAAATAATTACCGAGCTAAAATTCTTATACCTGCGGTATACCCAAATATCAACCACAAGCATGCGAAGTGCATAATATAAATCCTGGGGAGATGGATAGCGCTATATGCTACGAAACTCAAGCACAACTAAGGTGCAATAAATGACATGTATCTTGAGAGACATCCTGCTCTCACAACACCACAAACTACACGGGATCTCAACACGAGTACGAATAATAAAACCACCTCAACACCCACATGGCACAATAGAGATGACACGGAATGGCTGACAGCAGAAATAACATCCAAGGCCCGAAGACTCCTCCGTAAACAACCCTAAGCTGAAATGAACACATCCGGCCTGATATAGAGCCCACATTCACATTTAGATCCATCCACGGACCTCAAGAAAATTCTGGACGTACCGCACTGGGCTAATAACTTTTCAAGGATCCACACTAACCCTTTTTCCTGTGACACAAGAAAAACCGTCAAATTCGGAACAAACTTCAGCAGTTCACCACCAAATGAACTAAGCGCCCGTCAGGCATAAATTTTCACATTAGCGATAGTACCAGAATCTCCATACTTGGTTTCAATATTTAATCAATTAAGTGAATAAATGTCACACTTATACAATCTTCCCGTGGTATATGCTCCCACGACCTTCCATACCAGGTAACAATGTATGCACATCCATACCACCGGCCATACAATGTTGTAAAGCGAATCGAGAATCCGCAAATCAGTACACAAAGCCTCTTACAGAAGACACCGATCTCAGGTGACGCTAAAGACAATACCACCTTACTTTAAACAACTGAATTCTTTCCTGCTCATCCAAGCTTGTAATATTCTTGTCTACACCGATCCGTAACCTTGATCCTCAACTTCCAATTCACATATCACTCACTGTACCTAACATACCAATATGTAAGAGTACAAGAATTCCATCATAACTCCTGAACCACTAATAGGGTACACACTTCATCATATAGAAACCTTTCACTTAACTCATTTCAGGAGAACCATTGCAACACGTGACTGAATTCCCATAACCGTAGAAAAAAAACTTCGAGTAGTAGTCTAAACCACCATAATTCTTCCGTGATCCATCTACAAATAACAGGACATGATACTCGAATGCCTCCAATAAAATCAATTACAGCGGCCGTTAAGCCTCGCTCGCACTACCACAAATAACATGTATAACTTAACACGCTGAAGGAACTGATCATTGCCACCGTCATGCCAATTCAACCATTTCTAACCGATCTGACTTCTTCTAATTTATTCCAGAATTAACCTGGGAATAATAATAATAGCTCCATTTAAAACATAACGAACCCAAATGCGTAATCATCCTAAGCAACCTTATTTCACGAGGCCATACTGTCTCAAAATCCACAAACCATCACATACCCTCCTTGTGCGCAGGTACACCCATTCTGATAATTCCTCTATGAATCTAAAGTTATTTCCTCACGTTCCTCCAATGCTACACCGTAGCCCAAAGATAACATAGAACACTCCAAGCCCCTTTCATAATCCACTACAATAGCTCGATACTTAACCATACCAGGGACTCGAAATCCTTAGGCACCGCACTTTAATTTTGAACCTACTAGGCCCATTATTGAGAGTCACCCACTCTGACTTGTTCCCGAATATAATCAAACTCCAAGGTCTTGCTAGAACTTGAACACCCTCTCAAAGAAGCAACTGACTGAATGCCTCTCCTTGTACATCACATCCACACGAAGCATAGACTCTGAGTCTTTCTAAAACCTGAACATGAACCAATAAGGACAAATACAACACACATTCCTCAAATCCTTTTGCTCAAATTACCACTGATGTTTTCTTTCCTTAGTCGTAATAACCCATCAATACACCGATAACCAAAAACCACACAAGTAGATAACTACGCAATCCAATCATAGACGGTGGGGCTCTCCCACTTATCTTAAAGCTACGATTAACATAACCTTGGGACCCACCGAGGTTCCTTCTTCCCCATTGACATCAGCTAAAAGTCCAACAATGCATTCCAAACTCAAAGTCATGTTGCAACCAAATAAAATACGTGGACCTAGTCACTGTCCACCATGAATTCCCAAATGGCTCCAAACTTTCCTCAAGGCGTGTGGCCATCATACCAAAGAACCCATATGCTACCTTTCCACTCTCCCACTTTGGTCAAACCCTCTCCTCTAAGAAACTACCTGACTCCTATTTCTTACACTTGGCCTTCTAGAAATTTAACCACCGCAAGACGCCTCTCACATGACCTTCCTCATCCTTCGCTTCCCAGTTGTTGCCATAAATCAAAAATCCATATCTGTAGCACCTGGATCAATAGATCTCTACCAACTTTAAACCTCCATGAAGATCATCTTTCTCGAGCCACCAACACTAGGAACACCAATTCGGTTCTGAACCACTGCACACCGCTATTTCTGACAACCGCTTCCCCGACACCATTTCACAAATGAAAATTCCACCACGCTCGAAAATACCAAGTCTCATTACTCCATCAACCCAAACCTGAGAATTCACAGTCCAATTGTCTTTCCTCCGCCAGAAATGAAATACTAAATCTCTGAATCATGCACCGATTAAATCCTCATTTCAGGTCATTTACTGCCTCGACGCCTAGACAAGAATCCTATCATTACACAAACATTGTGCGGTATCAACACACGATTCGTCATAACAATCAATGGCAAATCTAAAAACCTTCAGTAATACTGATAATGAGCTGAAACGACAAGACGGCCTTTCGCAAAGCGACGACAATAGCCCAATCAAGTACGCAGGTAAAACATCATGCACCACATCTGTAGTACCCTGAGAATTCCTTGATTCCTAATATATAACAAGCACTTCATGTTGCAAAAAATTGAATAGGAAAGAAATAAATGCACAAGCCTCAAAAGAATCAAATCGCACGATGAGGAATCAAGAAGGGAAGTATTGCTAACAGCCTTGTAGCCTCTCGAAGATAAGTATAGATGTCTCCATACCAATCCAAAATATTTACTAGACTCTCTCATGATTCATGAGACCTAAGTGAACCTAATGCTCTGATACCATGTTGTCCCGATCCAAAATCCATTAAAGGTCGTGATGGCACCTAACAATGCTGACATGCAAGCCAACAATTATATAATTAACTTCATTACTCATTTTAGGAGTTTTGAAATCATAATTTCCTTCGATTAAAATGTAAGAGATGAAATTTACAAAGTGAATGGCAATATTTTTACAACTTTAATACATAACAACCCAAAAGCATCCCCAAAACCCGGTGTCACGAGTGCATGAGCGTCAAATAGGAAGTAAAATAAAATACAACATCTGTCCAGAATACAAATAGGACAGGAAAAATACAAATAACTCCAGAGGAGATTCTGCTGGCTGCAAATCGTAACCTGAAATGCAGCTCACGGCAAGTTCCACCATCATCCGTGCCTCCGTGCCCAAAGGACCACCGGACATAAAAGTACCTACACAAAAATGTACAGCATGTGTAGTATGAGTACGTAAATTCACGTGTACCCACTAAGTATCTAGCCTAACCCTGGAGGAGCAGTGACGAGGGGTCGACATCGACACTCACTAGTGGTCCAATAATGTCAGGTAGAGTAAGGAGGTGAACGAATATAAGGCAGAGTAAATAAATGAAATGAACAAGTGTAAATATGTGGTACAATTACGCTCCTTACAATAAACTCAAGATCTTAGTTAGCAAATTCCTTCTCACTGGAGCATATATAAATGAATAATGGACCTCACCAAATAGGTTGTTATAATTTGAACCAGGGAAAGACTCACACATACTCTGTCTTCTTGTCATATATTACGCACCATTCCATGATGATATTTTTATAGAAATGTCGAGGCATACGGCCCGATCCAACATAAATATTAAATTGTGCACTGCCGAGGGTCGAATGGCACGAACCATAGATGCATCTATTAAACTGCCAAGGCGAACGGCCCGATCCCATTAGAATAAGAAGTTTAAATGGGTCCTTGACCCTCACCTCGTGTGTACGTATTCCCCGCAACAAGTTATACGCATCAAATATATCACCTAGGGGTAGTTTCCCCCTCACAGAGTTAGACATGAGACTTACCTCGTCTCAAAGCTTACTTTCCGGTCCAAAATTGTGCTTTAAATCCTCTACTCGGTGTCAAATGACCCGAATCTAGTCAAATGATTGATAAAATAGTCAATACATGCTCAAGAGTTCACATGGTAACTATTAAAGTGATTTTCCAAGCCAAATTGAAGAATTCCTAAAATTCATCCCCGGGCCCACGTGCCCAGATTCCGGAAGTTTTCGAAGATAAACATTACCTATAACATCATTAACTCAAATATGATTTACTCTCAATTCCATGCCCAAATTCGTGGTCAAAATCCAAAAATATAAATTTCTATGTTTTCCTTAGAAATTCCAAATTTCTACAAATTTTTATGCCTAAATCCATGTATAAACCTTGTATGTAACTCACAACTAGTAGAAATCACTTATCTTATGTTTGATGATGAAATACCCTCTTCAAAATCTCCAAAAATCGCCCAAGCCGTGTGAAAAATGGAGGAAATGAGCAAAATCCTAGTTTTAAAACAATCTGCCCAAGACAGGTCTGCCCTTCTTCGCCTTCGCTATCAAAGCCTCGTGTTTGCAAAGGCTTCATACTCTACTGCTTCGCGTTCGCGGTTGGAGCTCCGCGTTAGCGAAGACCAAATTACTCCACATCAAATCACCTCAAACCACATCAAAACCATGAATCGCACCCCAATTCAAGCTTAATGAACTTTAGAACTTCATACTTCTACATTCGATGCCGAAACCTATCAAATCTCGTCCAATTGACCTCAAATTTTGCACACAAGTCACATTCAACATTACAGACTTACTCTGACTTCCGTAATCGGAATCCGACCTCGATATCAAAAAGACCACTCCCGGTCAAACTTCTCAAAAACCTTCAAATTTTTAACTTTCGCCAAATGACCCCGAAATCACCTACGGACCTCCAAATCCACATTCGAACGTGCTACCAATACTAGAATCACCATACGTAGCTATTCCAAGATTCAGAATCCCAAACGGACATTAATAACATTGAAATGCACTTCAACCAAAATTTATGAAATTCTTCCAAAATGCCAACTTTCCACAATAGGGACCGAAATGCTCCCGAGTCATCCAAAATTCGACCGGACATACGCCCAAGTCCAAAATCATCATACGAACCTGTTCAAACCGTCCAATCTTGATTCTGAGGTCGTTTACTCAAAATTCAAGCCTTAGTCAGTTCTTCCAACTTAAAGCTTCTGAAATGAGAGTTTTCTTTCCAAATCAACTCCGAACTTTCCGAAATTCAATTTCGACCACGTGCATAAGTCATAATACCTGAAGTGAAACTACTCAAGGCCTCAAACTGTCGAACCATGTGCTAGAGCTCAAAACGACTGATCGATCGTTACAGCAATAACTCATCCCCTTGATTTTGGAAATTGTATTTTGTTTTACAGTCAATATTAACTACCATTTTATTTTTCTTCTCAAATTCAAAGTCTTATCCTTCTACATTTTTAAGTAAAAAAATTTCTCTTTTGTGCTTTGCTTATAGTTATTGCATTATTTATTACTTAATATTGTTATACTATAATGTGACCTTTTATTAGCTTATAAATTGACTTAATGTCTTTTTTATTGCCTTATTAATAATCTTTAATAACTATAAATTTTTTTATTCTTAAAATTTACTGTATTTTTACACTATTATCCTCTTACTCATAACTCTTTCATCATTTAAATCTATCAATAACAATTTTTTTGCTTGTATTTACCCGAAAGGGGATGATAAAGTACAATCAATTAATTTTCTCTCCGTACAGTGCAACATAACTGAACAGTAGTCCAGAAGCGGCGATATGGCCACCACGCCGCTTTTCGGCGGTGGAAAACCATCAAAAGTCCTCCAAATGATAGTAGTCAAGTCAATTTACAAGAACCAATTCAAAAAAATAATGATCAAATGTCGTCTCTTTCACCAGTTACACAAGGGGTCGACCTTAGTGTCCCAATTGTCCAAGTTGAGAAATTCCAAGAGGATAACCTTCCTGTAGCCACAACAAATTCTCTTGTCACTGCTTCTGACCACCCCAAAGAAGCACAACCTCAAAATCCTCAACAATTGGTTGCGGCAATAACACAGTTCCATCAATTCTTGTTGCAGCAATGCAGTCCAACCTAGGTAATAAAGATCCCTCAACTGCTCAAAACTCCAATAAATCAATCCACACTCCTCCACTCAAGGTGTCTTCTAACTTTGAGAGACCAAACATTCCAAAAAGGAACCAAAAGAACAACACAAAACCGCAGGAAAAAGTTGTGCAACCTTCCTATCCCAACCCAGCTATAGTCACCAATCCGCAGCCCAATACTGGCCAGAACAAGAATAAACAACCTGCCAATATCCCCCCTCCATCACCACCAACAGTCACACACTCGTATGTCAATAGGTTGAGAGGTAGGAATGAAGTAGAGATAGCCCCATTGAATTCTCCCCTCCCATTATCACTACCAAGCAAGGCAAACCAGCAGCTATCTTCAGAAGAGAGGATTATATGGTGAAATTTGCTGACAGATGAAAATATACAGTAGTGGACAAGTTTGCAAACACCATGCCCAAGATAGAAGTGATCAGGAAAAGCTTTATAGATCAAACTGAACTCAAAGGTGGTGTCAAAATAGCTCATTTCAATGCAAAAATAGTGTACATTGACTTGGACAACAAATATGACCACTCCACAGTATGGACCAAGCAGTACATGTACATCCAAGGCCAACTGATGAAGATTGAAGCATGGAATCCAGTGTTCAATCCTAACGAGGACTCCCCTATTGTTCCAGTATGGATTCTGATCCCCGAACTCCCCTGGAACCTTTACTATATGGAGATACTCACCCCTTTGTTATCTTTTGTTGGCAAGGCTCTCTTTCTAGACTTAGCAACTTTTCAAAAAACAAGAGGTAGTGTGGCCAAAGTCAAAATGCAAATTGACCTCAGTAAAGAAAGACCTAGTCATGTTTAGCTAGGTTATGATGAAGACAAATATGTTAATGGAGATGTTTAGTGGATTGAAGTGCAATATGACAATATTCCTTCATATTGCACCTACTGTAGACACCAGGGACACTCTCTATATGCATGCCAAATCAGAAGTAGAGATGAGGAAATGAAAAGAAGAAAGGAAGAAGAAGCTGTTGAAGTTAGTGAATCCTAGATCAGCAACCAAAACAAGGTCAAAGATGATGCAAATACTAGCAAGAACCAAAGGAAAACACAAGGAGAAAAACCAAAGACAATTGCACAAGACCATAACAAGCAAAATGCAACAGAGAAACAAAAGCAAACAAATCAACAGAATGCAGTTACTGAAATATCAAAAGATGAATGGCAAACCCAAAATAAAAAGAAATTCAAAGGCGCTAACCAAAGCAAGAAACAGCAGCATGCATACATACCAAAACAACCATCACAACAGAAGGTCAGCAATGCATCCACCATGCAGAACAAGGAGCCACATATGGCTGCTAGTTCTCAATTGGTCACTCCAGGTGTCCAGGAACAAGTCACCCCAGCTATTGATCAATCCATTACACCTAATGTTAATATGTCTGAAAAGGATGTTCAAGGAGGAATTAAATATTGTCAGGAGAAACCAATAGATAAATAGGAAGGGGTACCATCAGGGGTTGGGATTCCTCATGTTTTACATGAGTGTGCTACAGCACAATTGACTGACCATAGGATTGACCAATCAACCCCTACCACCACAGTTTCAAATTCAGACAAACAAATGGCACAGCAGTCAGAAAATATGGATAATGAGGAGGGCCCTAAGATCTTCATCTCTGAAGAAGATCACTCTGCTCAAATGAGAGCCTTGCTTATGGGAAAAGCTCATGATGCAGCTGATTTCAAAATTCAGTCACAAAAATCAAGGAACAAACCCAGTCAGAAAAGTAGAAAAGCAATGAGAAAAAATAATGCAGGAATCAGTATTAATGAACCCATTGATCCTCCTGATGACAGTCCTTTTTGAGCCCGGTTGCCCAGAATTAATGTAGCCTTACTCCCAATGAATCAGAGGAAGCCACTACTTACAAACATGTTGTAATTTCCAATCCTTCCCCTTCCCAACCTCTCTTGTCCAAGAAAAAACCAAACCCAGGTGGCCAACCAACAATGATAACCACTCAAAGAAAGCCAACATCTGCAAATAGTGGAAAAGGTCCTAAAGGAGTGGCCACTCAGTAGATATCCTCAGCAGAAAGATGAATACAGGCCAATACAATCAAAGGATGACATAATGGGGGATCGTGATGATGAAAAAGGATATAGTAAGGGAGATCCTGAAGAAGAACTTCATTGTGATCTTCTGATTGCTGCAGTAAATGGATATCCAAAGGAGGACAATGTTGCACTTACAAGAATTCCATCAAGAAAGAGACCTTTACCAAGGATCACCAGAAGCAAAGCTACTAGGAGTAGCAGTGTCCCACCAACCCACAAAACCTCTTCCTCATTCCAATGATTAGTACAATCATTTGGAATGCAAGAGGCATCAGAACCTCTGGAGCTATTGAAAGGCTCAGAATTCTGAAACACACTCATAAATTATCCTTTATTGCAGTCCTAGAAGTTTTCCTTAAAACTCCATCACTCCATATCAACCACTTCAAAATCCAATTCTCCATGCACCAAGCGGCCTCCAATGTTAATAATAAAATCTGGGTTTTTTGGGACAAAGAGTTCACTGCCTCAGTGATTGATTATGATGAACAACAAATCACCCTAGAGATGAGACATGTTGAAAATAACAACCCCTTCTTTCTTACAGTAATCTATGCCAAATGTACTCCAATTCTGAGAAGACCTCTCTAGGAGGTGTTGAGGCACAATCTGCCATCTACGACTCTCCATGGTGTGTAATTGGAGACTTCAATATAATTG
Organism: Nicotiana knightiana; assembly: GCA_005239525.1. Classification (NCBI taxonomy): domain Eukaryota; kingdom Viridiplantae; phylum Streptophyta; class Magnoliopsida; order Solanales; family Solanaceae; genus Nicotiana; species Nicotiana knightiana. The sequence goes on along the minus strand of ML387673.1, from coordinate 14,236 downwards.
CCTCTGTTGAAGAGAAGATAAGGGCATTCCATACCAAATGAGCATGAGTATGGACTTTCTCTGTATGATTGAAGATTGTGGACTGGTCGACCTGGGTTTTTATGGTCCTAAATACACCTGGTCCAATGGTAGAGGGCAAGGCTCTATTGTTTGGAAAAGATTAGATAGAGGTCTTGTGAACGATCAAAGGTTATCTGCATTTCCCCTCTACTTCTGTCTCCCATTTAGCTTCAACAGGAACACAATCCCCTTCTCATGGAAATTAATATTAGACAGGACACCGACAACAAATACTTTAGATCTTAACTTCTGGGTTGATAACGTTAACTTCAAACCATTTTTTAAAGAGATCTGGGACAAACAAGTGAATGGTAGTGCTTTGTGTGTATTTCATAAAAATCTTAAGGCACTCTGCACTGGTCTAAGTATATGGTCAAGAAAAGAATATGGTGACATCTTCCAAAAAGCAAAAGAATTTTAAGAACAAGTGAAGGCAACAGAAATGGTTCAGGCTCAGACCAATGATGAATCTGATAGAACAACATTGCATGATCTCAAAGCTCAATACATAAGATACATGAAGTTAGAGGAGAAATTCCTGAAACAAAAACCACAACTTCAATGGTTCAAAGAAGGTGAAGCCAACTCTAAATACTTTCACAGTCTTATTAGAGGCAGAAGAAGGAAACTCTGTATCCACAAAATCAAAGAAGAGAATGGACAGTGGATCCAAGGTGATGAGGCTATTGGTAAAGCAGCATGTGAATTTTACCAAGACCTTTTCACAAATCCAGGAGGAGCCATCAGGGAAGATCTACTATCATGCACCCCCTCCATTATAACTCCTAAAGATAATGATATTCTGTCAGCAGACCCAACTTTACAGGAGCTCAAAGAAGTTGTTTTCTCTATGAACCCCACCAGTGATGCAGGGCCAGATGGTTTCAATGGCAAATTTTACCAATCTTGCTGGGACTTCATTAAGGATGATCCTATACCAACTCTTACCAATTATACCTCACTCTCCTAAATGCCTAATCAAATAAGAGGTCAAATCATGCAAGCTTCTCTAGGAACCCCAGCATTCAGGCATAAGAAGACCAGGAAAATCAGGTTTCCATCACAACAGGCTACAGTACGTGAAGCAGATTTGGTATTACCACCACAAATGCTTCTTGACAACTCTAATGCTTATGGTCAACCATGATCAACATAGCGGGACAATCCCAACAATCCAAATTACCACTGAGTATGGCAACACCAACAACAACAATTCCTCTCTCCTGAAGTTTTCACTAATTTTGTTTGCTCTTTTGCAGGTTTTTCTATCCTATGACCTACCCCAGTTATTTGTTGTTATTTCAGGGTGTGGTATTAGTTATTGTGCTCATTCGCCTGGAATCTGAACAAAGGAAGGATATAGGTTATAGAGAGAAGGAAGTTCACCCTATAACACATACAATTGGATTCCACAGATACATGCTCATTTCACTATCCATGGAAGAACACAGCAACACCCTCTTTCTTCCCTCCAAACACAGAAACCCACAGAAACACTCACATAACCGACCAAAAACCTATAGACACCTGTCAAGAATCACTCACCCTCATTCATGAGGCATCAGTTTACATAAGAACCTGAATGCAGAAAACATTGAACCTCATGATAACATCAAATCCAGAATTCTGGGCAGAAATGCTCAATTTTTACCTAACTCTGCTCCTGTTTTTGCGGTGTCCATCATCCTTCTCAAGCTCAACCAATTGATATATCTTCAGAGTGTGGTAGTAGCATCCATGTTGTTCATTCCTCTGGAAGGAAATATATCAACTGGATGAAGCACGCCACCATTGCCATAAAGCATCATCTCCAACTTTAGCCCTCAATAAGACTCCTTATAGTTGCACTTGTACCTTCTCACCTATTGCACACCCTCTCAACTACAGAAACATCCATAAAACTGCCTGTAACCAACACAAGAACCTGTAAGCAGTTTCTCAATCAAAAGCAAAAATACCATCCCTCGTCAGGCACCAATACTCATTTCCAGACCCCACAAGAACCTAGAAACAGGGTCTTCTTTCACTAACGTGTTTGCTATTTTTTGCAGGTACATGGAACTGGCTTGGTCAATTGCTGCACTTTCAGTCAATGGTATCAGCATCTCAGATGCTCATTCTGCTGAAAGTGCATCAATTTTACCAAGTCTGCCAATCCATCTCCCAACTCATCTCCACACACACACACCATTTCTTCAAGTCGTGGACACAAGTTATAGTAAACGTCACACCCAAGATACCTTCACCATTATGTCATCAACAGCTCCAAATATGCTTCCCTATGCTTGCACAAAGCAAACACTACCAGGAGATCCCTATTTCTCCTGATCTCATGCAGCAGCAGCACTCACAGCAACCTGCCAACCATTCAAGTCCAAAGCAGGAAATTTCTAGGGACTCAGACCTAATCACTTTGCCTTCTTCATCTATCTGCTTCCAGCAACAAAAGCACATTCATGGCAACAGTCTTCCCAGCAATCAGAAATCAGTTCCAGGCCAGAAGCTTTACCGAACAAATGAAGCAAGCAGTGCTCATTCCCTTCTGTCAATAGTAACAAGCAACAACTACTCAATCCATTTCTCTTGGCCTTTTTGATAACTATCTTCAACCTAGCTTTCTTTGTATTCAATGCCAAAGCAGAGTTGAAGATAGTTCCTCCATTTTCACATGTTTTTTGCCTCAATCAATAGGGAATTTCTACACTGCTATTAGATGTAGAATTGTTTGTACATGGAAGATGATATTCCATTTCAATACTTTGGTAGATTTAGGACCACTTGTGAGATTTTGTATAGTTGACCTAGGCTTACTTCAGCTTGTTTTGGTATATCCAATTATCTATCATTTCTGGGTAGATAATTGGAATATCATTATAGGTCTAACCCATCATAGCATTCAGGATCCATTTGGTTGTCAAGTTTGAACAACCAAGTGTTCTTTCATCGTATGTCTGGAGGTCAGTTTTATGCCTTCTCCTTTGTTGTTCTTTATGTTATATATACGGAAAAGTGATTAACCTAAAAAAAACAATTTTTAGTATTCTTTAATAATTTAACTTATATGTTTTTAATTAATGTAAAATATAAGTATCATCATACTACCTCTATTTTCCTCTCTATATATTCTCTTCCCTATTAAGAAATCTTAATTATGTTTTTCACTAATATTTTGACTTATACTCAAAATAACATCATGTTTTATTTTTAAATAATTTTGAATTAGTCTAAAAATTAGTACATGTTATTTTTTTATAGTTACTTTTTGTATTGCATGCAATTAATTTTTTTTTCAAGATACAGATATAGCTTTTAATTTTCATTAGTCAAACTACCTACGTGAGATTATTATTTAGTATATTTAAATTTTTAAATTGGTATCGAATTTTTATTTTTCTTTATCTAGCAAGACTTTAATTTTGTGGTCATATTCATATTTTGAGCATTCTCATAATAATTTTAATAACTTTCTAATCTCAAATTCAAATAGTCTTTTTATGTTATTTCTAATACGGATTTTTTTGAATTTTAATTGTTTTTCTTACTTTCCTATAAAATTATCTAACATGTAATATTATCACGTTTTCATGTGATTTTTAATTAACTTTACACTTTATTAACTATTCTTATTCACTAATACTTTTTAATATAATATAAATAGATATGTATTTTTTTTATAATAAATTAAATATGTATTTTATTATTCTTGAAAATCTTAACTTGTTTAAATTTTTCAATAATATTTTTAAGTATTTTATACTTACTTTATTTTATTTTCTAAGGTAATTCTTAGTATAAATATCCTCACATAAATTCTCATTTATTTTTATTATTCAATATTTTTTATTTTTTTATTTATCTATTAGATTTTAGTTATGTGGCCTTATCCACATTCAAGTCATTTCTTACCATGCTTATGTAAAACTTTCCAATCTTAAATTTAAATAAGTTGTATCCTTCTTCTTTTGTATGATGAATTTTTTTCTCTATTTGTTTCTTAGTTTTACTATTATATTATTCAATACTTAATATTATTATAGTGTCATGTGGTTTTCATTAGCTTGTCTAAATTTATTATACATTCTTACCATACTCATTTTAATACAGTACAAATAAATATAAGAATTATTTTAATAGTAACTTTGACTATTGCTGATATTCCAAAATGTGATTTTTCTTATCATAATTTTTTATAAAAAAAACAAATATTATCTCAAATGTTTACAACAATGGTTCCACTATGATTTTTTGCTACATAATATTTCAAAAAAAAATATAAAATAGAAGAAAAGGGATCATGTGGTTAGTAAATACTTAGATTTGTCATATTTAGATTACGCATAAGATCTATTTCATTCAACTACTTCCATTAATTAATTTTTATTTATAATTTCTTATTATTAATGTTGTCCTAACATTTCCAAGTGGCTTCATTTTAGCTTGCCACTTATCTTAACCACAATGCATACTACCCTCATTTTAATATAAAGATATAGATAGATATAGATTTGTTGAATACATTATATCTAATTGTTGTAATAATATCCTCCCTATTTTATTTCCCTATGTAGCATTTTCAAAAATATAAATATTATTAAATGGAAAAACAATGATCATGTGATTAGTGAATAACCGCAAAAATAGGAATTCTTATTTTTGGAAAGATTTTAGAATATATTTACTATAAGAACTATAAGTCAATCTTAGTTGTTTTGTACCATAAATTTAATTTGACTTAATCCTTATTATATTTATGCAAATTATTTAATTATGTCTTAAAAGTGCCAAGTGGCATTTTTCAATGCGCCACTTGGCTTAATCTCATGCTTCACTACCCTCCTTTTAATATAATATAGTTTAGTCATGCAACTTATTAAATGTAATTTTTACAAAAATGATATTCAAAGCTTACCGCTATAAGTTTAAATATATATCATTTGTGTAGTAATATTTTTAGCAACTAAGAGTATCTGTTGTTTTATTTTTAATTATCATTACTCCATAAATTTTATTTTATATGACAATTTTACTATTTTGTGGAATCAAACAATAAAAAATCCCCTACGCGAAAAACTTCCCATTTTAGAATCCTTTAGAAAGAGAAAGACTCCCTCCCTATAGACTACCTACATGGACACAATCACTACACCACCAATTATTCCACTGGAATCACCGGATAAAAATAGTCAAATGGATGTGGAAGAAGCACCAACACAATCATACAAGGAAATATTACTCGACAATCAGGCGATAAGCCAAACAGAGTATTACAATGAGGAACCCTCCCAAATAATAAAAGATGACAAAGGAAAAAGTATTGAAGACTCAATTGCCCTCTCACAGGAAGACAAGAAACGCCTATACGAACCATGGCGCGTTTCAGTATTCATAAAGGTCTTTGGATGTAGAATACCTAACAATTATCTTCGATCTAAACTAATTGACCTATGAAAACTATTCGAACAACTAATCTTGATTGACCTAGGATGTGATTTCTTCATTGTCAAATTTGATCTAATGGAAAATATGACTAAGCTACTACATCTAGGCCCGTGGTTCATTTCAGAGATTTTTTTATCAGTACATAAATGGGAACCGAAATTCATCCCGCAAGAAGCTACATTATCTTTCACGTCCATTTTATTCGTCTACCGCAACTACCAACTGAATTCTATGATAAAGAAATACTGGAAAAAGTTGAGAGAAAGCTTGGTAAACTGTGAAAAATTGATTCATGCGCATACTCCACACTAAGGGGAAAATATGCATGCATGTGTATTCAAGTACCGCTTGAAACCCCGGTGGAAACAACAATCATCATAGGAGATCACAAACATTCAGTGATCTATGAAGGTGAAGGGACTTTGTGTAAAACATATGGAAGGATTGGCCACACGACAAAAAATTACAAGTTCAAGAAAGTTGCACCAACACCATCACAAGAAGTCCCTAAAATTTCAAAAATGCACGCCAAAAAGGATGATAACGATGGATGGAAAACAACAACCTTCCCTAGACGGAAGAAATCTAGCCACCAACCCACGAAGGGAAGGACCAGTGGAGCAGGAAATGAAAATGAACAACATCATGTACAAAAAGCACAAAAGATCCAGGTAAAGATGTTCTATGCAACTTCTGGTAAGTTTTTGGAAACTAAAACTTTCAATATAATTCAAAATCTAATAGTGCACAAGCAAAAAACTGCAACAGGCCTAGTGGCCTAACGAACAAACACATTCCCACCCCTCACTTCCTAGTAGCCCAACCCACAAAACCCTAGCCCAAGTACAATTCCAAAAGAAAAGTAGGGACGGGGTCTAATGGAACTTTTACGAACAAGCCAAATGGGCCTTCCCAAGCCGCTTCACAAGAGGCCACCATCATTAGCCCAGCTCCAGGGCTACATCTGACAAGCGATGTTGGTTTAGGCCACCATCTCTAAAAAAAAATCAGCCAATAGGGGCCATATCCAATCAGATCCTCCAGCCCAAATAATTTCCCTTGCCCCAATACCTACATGCCCCCGAGTCCCTTCCTAGCGGAGTGCTCTAATGTGAAAACCTTACCACAATTCATGGACACTCAAGTGCCTCACCTGAGTAATCATCCAAACTCCGGTGACATGATACCTCCATCTACAGCAACAGATACTCTATTAATTCCAAATCCAAATTACCAGATGCAATTACAGATGACCTTTCCACTTATCAAGACTTGACATAAAACGACGCCATTATGAACTTGTCCACAAAAATAACCCCCATTTACACCCAAAGAGGAAAAACAAAAAAAAAACAAAAAAAAAAAAAAACAACAGCCTCCCATCATAGTGACATCCTTTCCACTAACGCCGGACTACTCACCGGCATCGTTGCTAGAGGTGGCGTTAGAGGGACAAGTTTTAGCCAAAAATTTCACCCTGGGGAACCAACTGGTCACCCTAGTTGTCTAAAACCCTACGCACCTGGCGAGGGTAATGATGGAGGACCTAAACAGGGCCTTGGCATCATTTGGCCCAAGCCTCTAGCAGGCAATAACCCTCAATGACAAGATGCAACCCAATCTAAACCCCCCCCCCTCCCCCTAATTGGTCAATAATTTCATCTCCCAAGTTTTCTAATCAATCCCCTTCTTCCTAGAACCAGTAGCGGTGGACCCAGCAGCATTTCCAATCTTTGTGACTATCGAGCCTCAATCCCAACAAACTTCATCGTCTTCTGCTCCAGTCGAGAAGAGCCAGTCTCCACCTTTAGGGAACAATACAAGGGATATCAACAAATCCCTAGAGCTTCTGAAAGGAAAATATGCCTCAGAGAAGGAGGGAGCAGGTTATGGACCTCTACGCACGGACTCCCTTCTATTGGACTTTGTCAGGGTGATAGAGTTCTGTGAAGAGAATAGCGAGATTCTAGTGCTCCTGTGCCCAGGACCCTTAACAAATGTGGATCGAGTCTGGGCTTCCACCACAGCCAAGGTGTGACCAAACCACTTCTGAATCTAACCCCAGTACTGAATATGAGGAGCAGGATCCAAAAGAAACGAATGACGCCTCCCCAGGGGACGGAGAAGACTCACAGAAACCAATCCCCCACCTGGCAACTACCACTAATGAATTACATCATATGGAATGTTAAGGTGGAAACAATGTAGAGTTCGGGAGACACTGCCTTTGACATGGTCCAACTCCACAAACCATCAATGATGGTTCTGCTAGAAAGATAAATGGTTGATCATAAGAAGCTAAATAAGGACTTGTATTTTGATATGCTCGTCCAGTCTCCAGTCGTAGGTCTGTCAGGTGGGATTGTCATGATGTAGAAAGCAGACTATGTGCAGGTTGATGAGGTGTCCACTACCCTCAATGCATCCATGCCATGGTGAAGGTACTTTCATCCCAAACTCCCTAGTTATTTTCAGCCATTTATGCTACCACCATATTAGCTGATAGGAAACTATAATGGGATGATTTAGTTGTTATCTCTAAAATCTATACTCGAAATTGGTTTATAGGTGGGGACTTCAATGACGTCTTAAAGGCTAGGGACAAGTTTGGGGGCAACCCCATTAACCCAAACCGTAGCAACCTATTTTAAAATTTCCCTAATGAATGAAAGTTAGTTGACCTAGAGAACAAGGGTAGTAAATACACCTTGACCAACAAAAGATATAAAAACAAGAGCCGTATCATTTTAGAAAGGATATATAGAAGTTTTGTTAATGACTGCTAGATTTCTCAATACCTTGAGACTAGTGTAAACCATCTCCCTAGGACCCACTCAGACCACTGCCCTATGCAAATAATGCTAAAGGGGGATACTGTCAATCAGTGTTTTAAAAGGCGTGACCGTAAGGCGAGGCGTTTTACATATGTCTTAGAGAGGCGTAAGCCCTGAGGCAAAGGGCGAAAGCCTGGGTTTTTAATTTTTAATATTTTATAAAATAATATAATTACAGTAAATATTTATAAACAGGTTAAATTGCATAAAAATTGAAGAAAGCTATATATATATATATATATATATATATATATATATATATATATGTATGTATATATATATGTATGTATGTATGTGTGTATGTGTGTGTGTGTGCGCGCGCGCTTGCTCCATCCCCAAAAAAATAGTCAAAATAATATATTGTATGCTACTTACAAGCACAAGTAACTTGAGTCGAAAAGAATAAAGTTTATTACATGGATGAAAAAAAAGGATGACTAACCTCAAATTTGAACTTTGAACTTGATGCTATGAAGGAGAATGAAGTTCTCTTTGTATATGTAAAAAATATTGAATATTCGTTGCTTTTTGGAGATATTAGTATACTAGCGGGCAAGATAAAGAATTAGGAAAGACCATAAATGACGGCTTTAATCAGTAAAAAAAGGTCTCAACTTTTAAATTTAACACATTTCAGTTACTTTTTAAAATTTTGAGTAATTACAAGCTGACTTTTGAGAATTTGGATATTATACGAAGAACGTATTCAACCAATTTTATTTTAATTCGATAAATTCTATGGGGCTTACGCCTCACTACAAAAATACGTCTCAAATGCCTGGGCGTATGCCTCTTGAGACTTTCTCCCCACACCATCACCTCAAGGCATGTTTGGTGCGCCTCGCCCCAGGGCTCGCACCGAAAATACCTTTTAAAACATTGTTGTCAATAATAATAATATTAATAGGCCTTTAGGTTCGAATCAATGTGGACTAGCCACCCATCCTTCCTTAGTACCATCACTGAGGCCTTCACACCAAACTCCCCTTTAATACAATCAACCAACACCTTCAAAAATCTAGTGACCCAAATTTGACAACATCTTCCACAATAAGAGAAGGATCCTTGCCAGAATTTCTGGAATCCAAAAATCCCCCAACTACCAGTTTAGAAACTTCATGGTGAATCTTGAAAGTAGCCTTATTAGAGATATGGCTCTATCCTCAAGGTCAGTTGGCTAACTGAAGGTGATGCAAACACCAGGTTTTTTCACACCTCCACCATCAATAGGAGAAGGAGGAACAGGATTTTGTCTCTCAAAGATGATAGTGGGAACTGGCTCTATGACCAAGGTGACATTAAGAACTCCATAATGCACTTCTTCAGGGGCCTTTACACTTTCTCCCACACCCAAGCCCCCATTCTCACTACCAATCATATGAACATGACCCATAATCTATCAAACTGCCAAAGATAAATCTTGGATAAGCCCCTAGAGGATAGTGAAATCAAACTGGATTTCTTCTCCTTCAAACCTCTTAAGGCTCCTGGTCCAAATGGGCCACACCCTTTCTTCTATAGAATTGTGGGGGAATTAGCGATAGAATTTTGTAAGTCCTATTTTGACACACACTCCATGGATGAAACCATGAACCAAACTCTACTTTTCCTCATCCCCAAGTGTCCCCAAGCCACCATGCTCAAAAACTTAAAACCAATAGAGTTTTTTAATACTATCTACAAGACCATCACAAAGGTCATTGTTAATAGAATTAAGCCACTCTTTCCTGACATAATTATCCCTAACAGGGCAAGTTTCTTATCCAACAGAAGGGCCTCATACAATGCTATCGTTGTCTAATAATACATCACCCACTTTGTAAAATGAGAGGGAATCAGGCTCACATGATCCTCAAAATTGACTTAGAAAAAGCCTTTGACAGGCTTGAGTGGGCTTTCATTAGAGACACTCTACATGCCTTCAACTTCCAACTTGGGCTAATTAAGTTAATCCTTTCATGCATTAGTTCCTCAAACATATCTATCCTTGTTAATGGTGGAAAGACTGACACCTTCAAACCTTCTAGAGGAATTAGGCGAGGGGATCCCATCTCCCTTTATCTGTTCATTATGTGCACGGCGAGGCTCTTCAGGATCAGTGATAGGGCTATTCATGAAAATCAATGGCTTTCCATCAGTATTAGAAGGTCTGGTCCAAATATATCCCACCTCTTCTTTGCAAATGACCTTACCCTATTTACAAAGGCAAACATCAGAAACTGCAACATAATCTACATTATTCTGCAGCCTTTAAATGAAGCCTCTTTTAAATAAAATCAAATTCATTAAGTCTAGGGTGCTCTTCTCCTCTAACATAAAGCCTTAAACAATGGAGAATCTTACAAGTGCTCTTTCCATTCAACCTACAACATCATTTGGTAAGTACCTTGGGATTTCAATGTTCCATAAGAGACCCTCTAATAGCGATTTCCAGTTTATATTAGACAATATGCAATTCAAGTTATCGGGATGGAAAACAAATTGCCTAAATATGACTGGAAGAATCATCCTGGCCAAAGCCTCTCTTAGCAATATTCCAAGCCATGTTATGCAATACATCAAACTGCCCCCAAAGACTACCAACTAAATTGACAGAATCCAAAGGAATTTTATCTGAGGGCACTACACCAAATAAGAAAAAAATGCACTTGGTTAACTGGAACAAAGTCACTAGGCAGAAATCTCATGGGGGGCTGGGATTACACAAAGCTAAATGCAAGAATAAATCCTCCCATGTTGCGATGGCTTGGAGGATTTACCATAACACCTCTAGTATATGGGCTAGAGTCCTAATCTAAAAACATTGTAACTGGAACCATACCCCTAGGAAGCTCAAGTCCCCAATCTGGAAATGTATCATCAAAGGTTGGGATATATATAATAAGGCCAGTATGGGCGGTCCACAAAGGGAATAGGGTGAGCTTCATAAATGATGTCTGGATTCCATATCACCCAGCCATTTATCACGACCCAATTTACTCTCTGTTGGGTATCATGATGGCACCTAATCTTAGGGACTAAGTAAGTATAACATTAGCTCAATAATAACAATATTTAAACTAACATATGACAATTTCGAAATAGAAATCTCTTTATAATTTTACAATCCTAACCGGTAGTACAAGTCATAAGCTCTACATAGTTTTTGCTAGAAAACCATTAAAACAATTGTTCCAAAATAAGGATAAATAGTGCAATAAAAAAACTAGAAGGTGACTCTGAAGCCTGCGAACGCAGCAGCAGCAGGTTTACCTTGAATCTCCATAGCAACAATCCGTGCAGCTACTAACGATCAACTGACTTCGAATTACCTGGATCAGCACAAAAATTGTGCAGAAGTGTAGTATGAGTACACCACAGCGGTACCCAGCAAGTATCAAGACTAACCTCAGTGGAGTAGTGACGAGGGACAGTCAAGACACCTAATGGACTAGATAACCTGGACAAGTATAAGTGTAGAAACAACAAAGTACGATATCTATATAAAGACTAGTCATAGTGACAAATAATACGGTAATTGCAGTAAGAAAAGAAAAGCAACAAATAACAGCGGAACACCACAATAATGACACAGTAGAATGAACGGAAGACAGTTTAAACTCGCTGATCACAGATAAAGGAAAGGCAAGTAGCAACTCAACAAAAATGACCACTTTCACACCAGGTTTTAGCCAATAACCTCCACGAGGTACCGAACCTCAGAATATCCACATATTTACGGGTCCCAATTCTGGAATTCTAAACACTTGGCATCTTGTGCCCTCATTATAAGCTTATAACCGCACTGTCGACACATGTGCCAATAAACTCATTCTCACATAGAAGACAAGTAAAAAGGGTTGTGCATCAATACTCAACAATATCAAGATCCATCCTCTTAACCGATAAGAGTGATTAACTATGTGTATGCATGTACAAGTGTTCTAACATAGTTCATGCCAGCGAGTAAGTATAGAGAAAATGGACAACGCGTAAAATATTTTCCCATATTTTCCACAAGATAAAATTCACACAGGTAGGTGCACCACTAGAAAAATATCAACAACAAGAATGCCCCAAGGCCATCACAAGTCATCACAGATCAATTCTTGACATAGCCCGCCTTGTCTCGCCACGTGTGCAATAATAAAGTAAATGCCTGCCTTGCACACGTGTATACTAATATTTCCACCTTGTCTCGCCACATGCACAAACACACATATATAGCCCGCTTTGTCATGCTTCATGTGCATCAACAGTAACAATAGCACGGCAGAAACCTCGTGCAACACAACCCTAACCGCACGGCAGAAACCTTGTGCATCACAATAACAACTGCACGGCAGAAACGTCGTGCACCACAACATTGAGTACCACAGCCACAATGGCAATAACACAAGAGTACAGAACGTAAATCAATTCAAGAACTTTTGATCACAAAGAAACAGTAGAACTAGTTCACAAGGAATAACCACAATAGAGAATAATAGTCATAATAAGAACAGCTTAATAAGGGAGAAAATAATATGCAACAACGCTCCCACAAAGTATAGTTCAACAACAAGGGAGATATCAAGAGTCAATAATTCCAAATAAGGATAAATCAACTAAGATATAGGATACCTAAATTTCTTTTAAGGCTGAGCAATTACGAAAGAGATACGAAAAATTCAATTAAGGATAGACAACAGAAAGATTATCATAAACTCAATTAAGGATGAACAATTACAGAAGAGACAATTATAATTTCAATTAAGGAGAAGTGATTAGGGAGGGATAGAATGGCAATAGAATAGGTAACAACTTCAGTTAAGTCATATAAGAGTCAAATATGCAATAAGAGTGGATCATGAAGCAATTAATTCCAATTAGAGCAGGTAGAGGTGAAACTAGTAAATAGGAACTTAATATAATAAATTCTAGGTGAAGAACACTTTCCCAATCGATTTTCTTGAAAACCCCACAAGGAATCGCTCAAAGCCGAGCTCTAGAACTCCAAAAATGGTGAATATGGCTAACCCTCAGAATAGAGTACTATATATTCTGCCCAGGTATTGTACATCGCGATCACGGAAAAGGAGCTGCGATCGCGAAGAGGAAATGGCTACTGCCCGGAATTAGTGTTACGCGATCGCGAACAAACATGTGCGATCACGAAGAAGGAAAATCCAATGGCCCGGGAACTGGGCTACACGAACGCGTGAAGCAGCACGTGAACTCGACCACGCACGCAAGTCAATACACATAATTTGAAGCTCTCAAGACCTTATGCCGCCGAACGGGACTTAAATTCTCAAAACGACCATTCGGGGCGTTACTTCCTTCCCCTCTTAAACAAACGTTCGTCCTTGAACGTGCCAAGAATCACCTCAAAGTCATCAAATCACTAAATTCACACATCCAACATACACTTGAGGGTGACCCTACGTCACCCTAATCCATATAAGCCTGACGACACCATCTCAAATGTAATTTATCCCTTCCACCAACACCAATAAGCCTTAGATTCAAAATTCCACCATCCGCTCGTCTCCAAAGGACCTGATTCCCACATTCACACCTAGTATCGGCCTCAACCAGCTGCAACCACTCATGCCTACACCCATAAGGTACAACCACACCACGTGACACATCACACATAGGCCCATAATAACATTCCTAACCACAATAGATGCCCGTAATCAAATCCAACACCTGCAATTAGCTCATATCCGTTAGAACCCTTTTTCAAACCTCCACAATGCAGACAATGATGCAAGAAACACGAAGACCTCATAAATATTGTCACACCTCCCTTTTTTATACGCCCCAAAGGGGGTACGGGAGTTTCTCCACTTAAAGTGACATTATTCGAAATGGGATTATTTTATTTTTATTAGAGTATCCACTTGGAATAGTTTATTTGGTGTCCCAAGTGGATACTC
>ML387671.1:570-20574 GCA_005239525.1 Nicotiana knightiana | reverse complement strand
TTGAGAAGATGGTATACAAGATTGGAATGCGGAGACTCAAATATCTGAAACAAGGTTTTCATCTGGGGGAGTAAAATACTCGATGCATTTTTTTTTCCTTACTAAGGTTTTTTCCCACAGGGTTTTCCTTATAAGGTTTTTAATGAGGCACCTAGCAATGCGTATTACTAAATATGTGTACTCTTTTTCCTTCACTAGAACTTTTTTCCACGGGGTTTTTCCTAGTAAGGTTTTAATGAGGCACATTATCTTTTAATGAACATCCAAGGGGGAGTGTTATAAATATATATTATATAATGGATGTTCATTTAGTACTCCGTTGTAAATAAGCTTCCTGAAGAAGCTTATCCATATGGGACACTGCCGTAAATATGTTTATCTATTTAGTACTCTATTGAAAATAAGCCTCCTGAAGAAGCTTATCATTTTGGTACTCCGTTATGGATAAACATTACCCCCGGAAGAAGATTATCTACATCTGGTACAGTAGCAGCTTACAAGCAACTTACACAGCAGCTTGCAGTAGCAGCTTACAAGCAGCTTACACAGCAGCTTACAGTAGCAGCTTACACAGCAGCTTCCTTCTTCTACAAATAGAGGAGATTTCAGTTCATTATGTACATCAGTTTGAAAGTTCAATAATATATCAGTCTCTCTCTAAACTTGTCTTTAGTTTATTTACTTTACAGTCGTTATTTTATAACAATTCCAACTTTCTTCTTGTTCTTGATATTCTTCCGTATGTATGACATTTCCCTACTAATTTTTGAGTATTCTATGGTGAATATTAGCTTCTTTTGAAATTTAATTTAGTTTAAAGAACTTAGTTCTTACAAATAGTTAATTGCATGTGTTTTCGTTCTTGCAAAATTTATGTTGTTTTGTCTTAATTATAACAATAAAGAACTAGACAAAAAGACAAATGATTAACATGTATTATATAATATATATATATATATATATATATATATATATATATATATTAAATAACTACTTTTATAGTCAGTTTGATTCGATTTTTTCTATTATTTTTTTATTAAAACCAAAACCAAACCAAATTTGATCGGGTTTTTAAAATACAAACCAAAACCAAACCAATGGGTGGGTGTAATTTTATTGCCGAGATCGGGCGGGTTTGAATTAAAAATATAGGGCGATCCGTTGGTCCAATAAAGGGATGTCACGTGGATTTTAGAAGAAGGGAGGGTAATAATATTTTGTTTTGTTTGAGAGTAATACACAAGTTAAGAGCCTGTTTGGATTAGCTTATTTGAAATAGGTGTTTGAAATTAGGTGCTGAAAAGCTGTCACGACCCCAAAACCACCCGGTCGTGATGACGCCTATCATAGAACTAGGTCAGCCGACACATTTTCAGAATAATTCGACACTTCATAATAAAGGTGTTTTTAAACCATTAAATAATAAAAACTTCATAACATCAGTTTAAATGACAAGTGCGAAAAACAAACAAAAGTCCGACATCGGGGTGTCACAAATCACAACGCCTACCAAGGATTATCCAAAAACAACTAGGACTATTACAGTATGGAAAACACTAATATAGTCTAAGGAAGAGGGAGAGGAGCAAGGTTGCGATCGCCATGCAGCTACCTTACTGACTCCGGGTATCCGCGACGGATGAAAGAATCAGTGCATGTTATCACGTCCAGAAATCCCTGGATCTGCACACAAGGTGCAGGGAGTAATGTGAGTACGCCAACTCAGTAAGTAATAAATGTAAATAAAGACTGAGCAGTAAGAAACACATAAATCCAGTCATGAAATCACACTAAGTACAGCCATGGGCGGCCATTCAATAAAGTAAAGCAACTGCTTTAGGCCCCACATTTGTAGGGCCCCCATTTTTTGTTATACCTAGTAGGTTATGTATAAGTTTTAAAAAAGGTTCTGCGAAGTGAAAAATATTAATTTCTTTCTTTAACAAGTATATAGAAGAAGGATTTGCAACTGCTTTGATTTCTAAGAAAATTGCACTTGAAATGAATAACGAACCCAAAATTCATTAAAAGAACGTACTCCCTCTGTTTCAAATTAGATGAGATACTTTCTTTTTTAGTCTGTTCTAAATCAAATGACACATTTCTAAATTTGGAAATAATTAAACTTTAAACTCTTCATTTTACCTATTTTACCCTTAATGGGAAGCTTTTATAACCACATAAATGTCATGGTCCCACAAAGCTTTTACCCCTGAAGCTTTTAAGACCACAAGTTTTGAAAGTCTTTTTTTTCTTAAACTCCGTGCTGAGTCAAATTACCTCATCTAAGTTGAAACAGAGAGAGTATTGATATATAGGAAGTAACAATTTGATAAGAATATTAATAATAAAATATCAAAATCTTTCGAAGAGTCTTTTGGAGTTGATTACTTTAAGATCAATAGTGTCTCAAGAACGGTTAAATAGATTAGCTTTATTGTCAATTAAGAAAGATTTATTTGGATTTATTGATTATAAAAAAATTATTAATAACTTGGTATCTAAGAAACGTTTGAAAAACAGACTTCAAATAAATAAATAATTTTTTTTTAAAGTTAAGGCCCCTCGTAAAGTTTGGCTTTAGACCACAAAATTAGTCAGGCCGCCCCTGAGTACAGCTTACCTTCAAAACAATGTAGAAGTAAAATCATCTTGCTTAAAACCATATTTTCAGTAAAAATCATTTGAAGATATTTTTCCAACAATTTCAAAAGTGTTTCAATGAAGTTTAGAGTAAAAGTGATGAAAACCATAAATAGCCCCTCGGGTAAAACATGTATCATAAACTGCCCCTCAGGCATAACATCACTCAGAATCAGCCCCTCGGGCAACCTCACAGTCACTCGTAATCAGCCCCGCAGGCACAATATGAATCAAGAACAGCCTCTCGGGCAACATCACATCACTCACTCAGCGTACCCGCGCTCACTGGGGGTGTACAGACTCCGGAGGAGCTCCTACAGCCCAAGCCCATATTGTGGCGTAATCAATCAGACCTTAAGCCTCTCGTATATCATAAATCAGTAATTCGACGCGCAACCCGATCCCATGATATCCTCACAGCACAGGCCCTCGGCCTTACTCAGTCAGAAACCTCTCAAGCCACTCGGGCTATCAGTAAAACAGGGTGCTCAGCCCAAAATACCATTTTATGCATCAAAACAGAGTAAATAAGATTGGGTTATGAAATCAGTAAAATATAGCATGACTCAGTACAGATTTTAAATCAAAACAGTGAGGAAATAGTAGTAAAGTACTTAAGGGTCCAAACTACTTGGCACAAGGCTCAAATACGACATTCAGCCCAAAACATAGTAGTACTTTCTAAAAACACGAAATATCATTTCAGTCAAATACGCAACTTAATAGCTGCTACGGGACGGACCAAGGCACAATCCCCAACGGTGCACGCCACACGCTCATCATCTAGCATGTGCGCCACTTTAAAATAGTGAAACGATGTGAAATCTGGGGTTTCATACCCTTAGGACAATATTTACAGTCATTACTTACCTCAAACCGGATAAAACTCTACTCTGCATTATCCTTGCCGCTCAACTCGGCCGCGAATCTCCCCAAATCTATCCAAAATCAGTATATTATCATTAATATATGCTAAAGGAACGAATCCCACATCAAAATTATCAAATTAGACCACAAATCCCGAGTTTGGTCAAACCCGACCCCGGGCCCACGTCTCAAAATCCAACAAAAATTACAAAACTAGAATCCTTATTCCCTCACGAGTCTACCCATATCAAATTCATCAAAATCCGATATGAAATGATCATTCAATTCCCTAAAATACACTCTTCAATTTTCCTCCATTTTCTCCAAATTTTCACTCCAAATTCCCAATTTAGATGAAAAAAATCAAGACAAAATCATGAAATTTAACCAAAATTAAGTTAAGAACACTTACCCCAATCACATATCTAAAAATCCCTTCAAAAATTACCTCAATCCGAGCTCCATAGCTCAAAAAATGCAAAAATGGATGAAACCCTCGAAATAAAGTACTTTATAATCTGCCCAGGTATTTACCCTATGCTATCGCGGAAAAACTAATGCGATAGCGAAGCAAAAAAATTTCCATCTCTTCTTTACCTTATGCGATCGCGGCCATTCCCACGCGATCGCGTAGAACAAATTTTCCAACAGCCTTCTCCAACTCTTCCGGACAATCTTTAGTATAATAGTCATAATGTTTTGTACAAAACTTCAAATTACAATTGGCTTAACTTTATGAAAACTAGACATCAAGGGATACAACTTTCATTTTTGGACCATCTTCAAATTCCTTATAGATTGTGAGTTATAAGCTTCCAAAGTCGGGTTAGTACAACAGAGATTTTACTCTATGCGATGGCGGGAAGACTTACGCAATCGCATAACACAGCTAAATTTTTCCAAATTTCCTCTACGCTAGCGCGACCGGATTTATGCTATCGCAATGTACACCCCTGAAGCCAAAAACCAACAACTAGAAATGGTCTGAAACTACCCGAAACTCACCTGAGGCCCTCGAGACCTCAACCAATACATACCAACACATTCCATAACATTCACACAAACTTAGTCGAGCCTTCGAATCATCTAAAACAACATCAAAATACCAAATTTACCCTAAATTCAAGCCTAAGGATTTTTAAACTTTCAAAATTCGTCAACGATGCCGAAACCAACCAAATCACGTCCTGAAATTTTGCACACACATCACAAACGACACTACGAACCTATTCCAACTTCCGGAATTCTATTCCAACCCCGATAGCTAATTTTCCACTCCCGGCCGGAAATCGCCAAAAATCCAGTTTCGCCAATTCAAGCCTAATTCTACCACAGACTTCCGAATAACATTCTGAACCCACTCCTAAGTCCAAAATCCTCTAACGTAGCTATCTGAACCATAAAAATCCAATTCCGAGATCATTTACCCATAAGTCAATTTCCGGTTGACTTTTCCAACTAAATAACCAACTTAAGAGACTAAATGTCTCATTTCTCTCCAAAATCGCTCTGAACCCGAGCCAACCAACCTAACACAACATAATAGAGCTGAACCACATATAATGAAGCAAAAACCGTGGAAACGGGGCTAAAAGTCTCAGAACGACCGGTCGGGTCGTTACATTCTCCCCCACTTAAACATACGTTCGTCCTCGAACGTTCCCAGCGTTGTTCCAAAAATCATCAAAATTGTCATGCAATCCTACCATGCACATATCCGGGGTGACCGCATGTCACCATATCCCATATAGGTCCAATAGCACAACATAGTTGAAATTTTGCAATCCAACCTAACACATGAACCTATAACCAAATTTTCACTTCTGAACTAATTTATAAGATCAAAATCCCATATCTATAAACTGTATAAATTCGGACAAGCTGTATCAAACCTTACCCATAACCTAAGATGAAATCAGATGATATCCCACATTACTCGAACACTTGTGGAGATAATTTATGATCACAGTGGCTGCTCAGAGCAACCCAATTCCGGTAATAAACCTATTATCAAACACATACCCCGTTCAAACACCTTCATATACTGCAAATGATGAAAGAAACACGCATGAACCCATAGCCATTCGTCGCATCAACAAGTGGTGGAACTCCCTTTATTCGATAGGAACTATAGCAAAACTTCAATATCCACCCAAATATACCGCAATCAGATCCGACAACACCCATTCTAGGTCTGATGACCTCATTTCATCCATCACAACCACTCTAGTGACATATCCCATCAATACAATTTTAAAGCCACAACCCATGCAATCCGCACACCTATATGCAACAAGCCAAGTGTACTCAAACATAGAAACTACTTAGGCGAGAGAACCGTCCCGCAAGATCAACAAATACTGCCACAACATGATATTAACAACCCACCTCGCAGCGTAGAACCATAACACACGAAATCTAACACAAAGGATCATATCCCAACATGACTCTGCTGCAATGCGCGACCCCATCCAAACATTATTCCTCATGAAATACTTCAAGTCGCAATGCTCATAATCAATCACCACGCGAAAATTGATATCCAGTACTCAAAGTGCATTACCATACCCACGGAGAAACAGATGGTATGATGCCACACGAAACTCGAAGGAACATAGCCAATACGCCTCAATCAAGCAATACCCAAGTATTCATCTCATTCGAATTCCACTATAAGAACACAATAGAACCGCACCATGAGTGCCTAAAACCAACGAATCATAACTCCGTGTAGTATGGAAGAGTAACTCATAACTCATCCCATAACACAATTATGCCCAACAACAGCTGAATGGCACGTCCCTGAACAATAGCACTATGGAGCCAACCAATCTAACTCGGTGCAAAACAACTGTCCTAATTGGTCCTACTAATGAACCCCAAATCGATCCGGTCATCCACAATAGATAATTAACCTTATGAAGGTCCACAATAACTGAATCACAACACACACTAAACTATGACTAACCTTGGCTATGTCTCCACAACCCACAACTATGAAATCATCAACTCATTAGAGTTCCCATTCCCCAAATCCATAGAGCACACGGATCACCATATTTGATCTCAACTCCGCCGCCTGAATGTCTAATACTTCTCCAATACACGATCATACCACGAGGGATACCCCTATAATCCGTATGTGTTACAAGGCAAAAATCTGAATGTACGCATCCGACCTATGAGGAGAGTATCGCCAAATCAATGAAGTATCCATAAATCAAGACATAATGCCTCTTCTGAAATTTAAACCTTAATCAAACCATATCTAGAAGTAATATCATCTATCTGGTCACCTAAGATCTTCCATGCCGCCTAAAAATTCAGAACCTTCTTTTCAAAACCACATCGTGACCTTGAACCTGCAAATCTCAATACTACACCTCACATCACACACATTACGCTGCCTTATGAAAGATACGACAAATTTCAAAATACATGCTAAGTCACAATCAACTACACACTCAATTAGCTAATTCCATTTGATTTTATTCTGGAGAAAATTACAATATGCCACATGCCCCACGCACCAGTAGGAAGTATACATCTCAACTATGGTAGAGACCATCAAGAACCCTTTGAACCCATTGTACTGAACTAACCCGTCAGGACTGAATTCCTCTAACTCAACTAAGCTACGCAGGCCGTCAAAACCCAAGAGCATTGCCACGAATCACACGTAGAACCTTACCACATCATAAGCACCCAAAGAATCGATCTTACTAATTACCATGCCTATCTAATCTACTACCAAGCTATCCTATTTCTCTGAGTTCCTTCTGAATTACCTTCTAATTGATTCTTCTAATTTCCATAATACTAAAATCCTCAACCAGAAATCACCACGCGAGACCCTAACACAGAACCACCTCGCCCTAAGACTTGTATCCCGCTGAATATCTCTTAAGTACCCCAAAGTACCATATCTCAAATACTTAATCTAAAGGGACTTTCGATGAATTTGATCTATTCTTCACTTTCATGATACCGGAATGTAAAATCCACAATGATACATAAATATCATAATTCTTGATGCCTTCCAATGAAAATCTCATTTTCCAGCCAAATACACATCTTGAAGATTTCTGAATCTATCGAAACCATTCTCGAGAGTCCCCCACTCTACGCAGTTCTCAATTAAACTGATCAAATAGGTCGAACGACATGTACCCCATTAACACACCAACACCCAAGGGAGTAATCCACACCCCTAAGCAACCAGGAAAATTCCTACTCTGTACACACTACACCCTTTACAAATACAACTGAAACGTTCAATAGAACCTATTCTCCCATAGAGTATAATACAACTTGCACCAAAAAATTTCCATTACTCGAGTCATTCTCAAACTCCACCTCTGTATGTCATAACTGATTCACTAGAATACCTCGAACTGAACCCAACACAACACCTAATCGTGCAACTAACTTATCATTAGCAGAATCCCCTACTTGGCTCAAAGCCATAGATCAAGACAAACAATAACTCTCGATGCCCATACACTATCACCGCCACAATACCACAATGAGATTCAACTAATTCCTTCATAAACTCATATAACACAAACCATCTAATATCTCAAATCATCTGCAAATCTCGCATTCACCATTGAAATAGTCGTGCCAACTTCCACAAGATATCTAAACTCAAATTGCAACATATATCATTTACTGGTAAAAGAGGATTTGCTACAAAACCACATAAGGATCACACAACCTCAGAACACCCCGCGGGAGATTACCCCACACTCGTCTGACCACCTGTGCACCCTCACTGGACACCACGTGCCCCCAAGAATGCTATTGAACTAAGCCAAAATTCACACTTGGAGAACTTTGCATAAAGCTTATCCTCCTTCAATCTCTATAATACCACCATCAATGAATACAATAAGGAAGGAGTACAAATACAGCTGGAATACACTGCTAATCAGATACATGTACGATGCTGGGGCATTGGTCAGCTCAAAAGACATCACCAGGAACTCATAACACAGCGGGAAGATCCACTTCGCTCCACAACTAAACCACCTGAGAGGTCCTTCAGTACGCTCAGAACTCGAGGCCATATGCCAACTCAAGACAGAAGTTAAACATTCAATAGTTCTTGCTACATCTCCAACCAATTCTTTTTTTTGTCATAATCAAACAATATGAACACATCCCACCATCAAATCACACTCACCACATAGTCATCCAGTCACAAAATCCCACCAATAAGGATACAAACGGACATATAAGTCCCAAATGCACGTGCTCACACAATCGAAATCTCATCACTCAAGCCACTGACAAAACCCGACCTCAAGTCCTCCAGACTGGCCCATTATCAACATGCTAAAATCACATCTCACATATCACACCTCAAACGTGGAAAACACAAGTCGTCGATGCACAACTGATATTGAGCTCTCATGTGCACATTCAAATAAACGAAAAGGAATTCAAAGAGTTACGCTTTAGGCTAAATAAATGGATTCGCACGACAAGAATTCAAGAATGTGAGATTTTTCCTAAGGGTTCCGCAATCTCTCGAAGATAAGTACAGACGTCTTCGTACCGATCCGCAAGACTCTACTAAACCTGCTCATGACTCATGAGACCTATGTAACCTAGGCTCTGATACCAACTTGTCACGACCCCAAAACCACCCGGTCGTGATGGCGCCTATAATGAAACTAGGTCAGCCGACACATTTTCAGAATAATTCGACACTTCATAATAAAGGTGTTTTAAAACCATTAATTAATAAAAACTTCATAACATCAGTTTAAATGACAAGTGCGGAAAACAAACAAAAGCACGACACTGGGGTGTCACAAGTCACGAGCGTCTACCAAGGATCATCCAAAAACAACTAAGACTATTACAGTATAGAAAACACTAATATAGTCTAAGGAAGATAAGAGGGAGAGGAGCAAGGTTGCGATCTCCATGCATCTACCTTACCGACTCCGGGTATCCGCGACGGATGAAACAATCAGTGCTCGCTATCACGTCCAGAAATCCTTGGATCTGCACACAAGGTGCATGGAATAATGTGAGTACGCCAACTCAGTAAGTAATAAATGTAAATAAGTACTGAGCAGTAAGAAACACATAAATTCATGTCATGAAATTACAGTAAGTACAACTTACCTTCAAAATAATGTATAAGTCAAATCATCTTTCTTAAAACCAGATTTTTAGTAAAAATCATTTGAAGATATTTTTCCAACAGTTTCAAAAGTGTTTCAATGAAGTTTAGAGTAAAAGTGATGACAATAATAAATAGCCCCTGGGGCAAAACATGTATCATAAATTGCCCCTCAGGCATAACATCACTCAGAATCAGCCCCTAGGGCAACCTCACAATCACCCGTAATCAGCCCCATGGGTACAACATGAATCAAGAATAGCCTCTCGGGCAACATCACATCACTCACTCAGGGTACCCGCGCTAACTGGGGGTGTACAGACTCTGGAGGGGCTCCTACAGCCCAAGCGCTATAACAAGCCATCTCGTGGCGTAATCAATCAGGCCCTAAGCCTCTCATATATCATAAATCAGTACAACATGATTCAACGTGCAACCCGATCCCATGATATCCTCACAGCACAGGCCCTCGGCCTCACTCAGTCAGAAACCTCTCAAGTCACTCGGGCTATCAGTAAAAAAGGGTGCTCAGCCCAAAATACCATTTTATGCATCAAAACGGAGTAAATAAGACTGGGTTATGAAATCCGTAAAACATAGCATGACTCAGTACATATTTTAAATCAAAACAGTGAGGAAATAGTAGTAAAGTACTTAAGGGTCCAAACAACTTGGCACGAGCATTAAATACGACATTCATCCCAAAATATAGTAGTATTTTCTAAAAACACGAAATATCATATAGTTTCCAGTCAAATACGCAACTTAATAGTTGCTACGGGACGGACCAAGTCACAATCCCCAATGGTACACGCCACACGCTCGTCATCTAGCATGTGCGCCATGATTATAGGCTATAATTGCACATTTTAATCGCTTATTACACTCTAATTTACTGCACTTTAATTGAGTTTGAGCTTTAATCGCTAGTGTTTTGCACTAACAGTATGTTTTATGCCTTGTAGGAGTGATTCTGAGCTATGTAGATGTTATGAAATGAATTCAAGTGATTTGGAGATTTGAAATCAGAGTAAAATCCCAAGGAATTAAGTCGGGATCGTGTTCGGGATCAAATTTAATAGTTAAGAACAAACGAAGACTCGAGTAGGTATATTGTGTACTGTCTAGTAAAATGGACATAACTATTTTCTCCGAACTCCATTTTGGATATATAATATATGGTTGGAAAGTTAACTCAAAGGCATACAACTTTGATGTTTTACATTTTTCTAAATTCCAAACGGAAAAGGGTTAAAAAAATGGTCAAAATCGCGACCACGGACTTGGACGCGGACTGAGGCAGTGCACTGGGAAAATACCGCGCCCGGACCGCGGTTGGGACCGCGACCGCGACTGCGTTTGGGACCGCGACCGCGGTCGGGATGCCAAAAAAACTGTCCTTTTTTGCATATGAGAAAGTATAATTGTTTGGGCCCGACCCTAATTGGTATATATATATGGAAACACGGTATTTTGAGGAGGTTGGACAGACTTTTGACACAGATTCGACCTAAGGAGGCACATACACAATAAGAGCAAGGCGGGGAATTCTTCTACGAGTTTTTTCCTTCCTCTTCCTATTTTTCATTGTTGGTTATGACTTTTAGTATTGTAGTTTTACATATTATTATGAATAGCTAATTTGTTATCTAGGGTTTTAAGGTAACCTTTTGTAGGATAAATTTTTGTTATGTTTTTATATAATTGAGCCAAAGTTTTATCTCTATTTGTTCAACTACATGCTTGGTGTAGTTAATTGAAGGACCCTCAATTAGCTGTGCCTATTTAGTATGTATTACTTGGGAGAGAGTGCATATTTAGGTCGTTGTTGAACAACATCACTCCCGACGTATATGAGGGATCAATAACAAAGGGTTTAAATGTGGGATTAGGGATAATGGAACCTTGGGTGCAATCTAAGTGAGCCGTAATTAATGCTAGCTAGCGTAATTTGGGAGAATATGTCTAGTAAATTGTGGTAGTTACTCGGGAGAGAATTACAACATGCAGAGCGCTCATGATCGGTAAAGAATACTTAGGCGAAATTATAGAAGACGTAGCGGGAAGGATTCCGATAATTGGGGAAATCATAACTCTAGACCTCCTTAATCTTTTCTTCAACCCGTAGTATTTTTAGTGTTAATTACTATTTTAAATTAGTTAGTTAGTTAGTTAGTTAAATACAAGAATCTTAATATGTATAAGTTAGGAATTCAAGCTTGTATTCTTGGTGATAGTAAATAACTATAGCTAAGACTTAGTTCGCCGCGGGATTCGACTCAGGACTTGTAAACCGGATTATATTTGCAACGACCGCTTAGTCCTTTTTATAAGGCATAGTTGGGCGTGATCAAATTTTGGCGCCGTTGCGGGGGAAACTAACGATGTAGCTGTAGGTGTACATATTTCTAGGTTGCAAGTTTGAACTTTTAATTTTTTTTCGTGTATTTGATTATTTATTTATTTTTAATTTTTTATTTTTGATCTGAGGGACATGAAATCTTGGAATTATGAGAGTTTTGATGTTGGTAATTCTATTTTTGATCCTCATTATGCGTACTGTGAAGGAAACCACCCAGGGCATAATTATCAAAATATTTCCGAGAGCGAGTTATGTGCACCAACTCAATCTTATGTGTGAAATGTGTGTGATATGTGTGGTGGTCAAGATGGTCACTTTCATGATTGTGCTTATATTTATTATCTCCCCCCAACCCCTTACTTTGATGGTTCTTCTTTTTCTAGTGAAGTTAATAGGAACAAAGAACCCAGGTATGGGGACCTGAAAGAGATCGATGATATGATAAAGTGCCTTATGGAACAATATGATAAAATACAACTGCAGATAGAAAGGCAAGAGGCAACTATTCACAACTGAGAGGCTCAATCTAATAAACTAATTGAACCTTGTAAAGTGCAACAAACTTACATTGTGGATATAGCCAAGAAGAGCATGGATTGGCTGCAAAAATTGCCATTATAATTGAAGATTTAAAAAAATACGAGGAAATGCTAGAGGAGGAGGTCAGAGTAGAACACCAACAATCTATCCAACTAAAAGTTGAGGATGCCGATGTTGAAGAAGTAACACTAGAGTCAATCAGGGACGTTGAAGATACAAATTTAGTTGACTCTAGTGTGATTGGTGTTGAGGAGGTTATAAATCTTGAAGTTAATGTATTTGAGCGTGTTGAACCTCATTCCAAACACTTCTATACAATATGTTCAGATTGTGAAATGGAAAATGAGTCATATGAGCCAATGCAAGAGTCAAAGGAAGAGGTAAATGAGCCCTATATTCTGAAATTTTCAAGGTTGTCTAGGCAAAGTGACATTCCTCAGTTGAAAGCCAAAAAGTTCATAAAGCATCATTTAATTTTTGGTTCGCAACAATTTGTATCGCCCCAAGAGCATGATCATAGAGAAAAATCAAAACTTGGGGTCCAATTCATAAGTTCAAAGTAGAGGCAGAAAGTGATTTGCGTCGTGCCGCGACATTAAACCAAGCACTTGTTGGAAGACAACCCAACTTTACTGCTTTCTTTTATTTTATTTTGTTTTTTTTCTTTTTCTAATTGTATTATTTTTTTAGTGTAAATTTTTTTGATTTTATAGGAGCATGGAACGCAAAGCCATTAGAAGGATGCAACAACAAACCAGATAGTTGGAACTAAGTGTGAGGTACCCGCACGAAGGACCAGGCCTAGGAGAAGTCTGAGTACCCCATGAGATGCCAGTGCTTCGGCCTTTGATCTACTAGTGAGTTTCTTTTACCCTCTTGTATGTATGAGTGTGCATTGGGTACAATGCATATTTTTAAGTGTAGGGTGGGGAGATTGTCTGGGTGACTTTCTATGCTATTTTAATTGTGTTTAATGGAATATTTTTTTTTTTTACAAAAATAGAAAATATTGGACTTTTCCCGACGATGGATCTATTAGACAATTTTCTTGAGGGATTTAAGTCTTAAAAAACAAAATTCTTGGTAGGTAGTGTAGTAATTCCCCCTTGGTTTTTCTTTGTACCGCGGTTCTTTTCTAAGGGTTTTGTTTGAATCGGGTGTAGTTAGTTTTTTTTAGGAATAAGAGTCATTGTGTTGTGTTTTGAATTGAAGCAATATCTCTTGACTTTGTTATGCCTGGAGAGTAGTGAGTACTTTGGTTGTGACGCTTAGGCTCATTTTTTGACTCTTGTATAAGTACCTTAAATTGTATACGCATAACTTTGCTTAAATCCTTTGACTAGAGTGTCTTGATGAATCCAATCTTGTGTGAGTTATGTGCCATGTGTGTGTGAGATTTGAGTGTTATTCTGTGCATTGCATTTTGATGCCTAGAACTTGCCCCCTGTGTTTGCAAAGCGAAATAGTAGTTTTGTTCAGTTTTGGAAGTGATATAGGCGTTTCTTTGTTGTGTCACGGCCCAAAATCTACTAAGGTCGTGATGGTGCCGGACACCACCGTCAGGCAAGCCACTCATTAATTAGCTGAAATAAATTCCTGTTTTAACATTTATGAAAAATATTACCTTTCACTTTATTACATAGTAGCTAAATAAAAGTTCGTTAAGTAAATACAATGGTTTAAATATTCTATTTTAGCAATTATATCCCAAACACACCCCAGAACCCGGTGTCACAAGTAGGGGTGTACAAATGAAACGATAAACCGCACCAACCCGATAATTCGATTCAAACCGAGAAAAAAAACCCGATTATGGTTTGGTTTGGTTTGATTTGGTTTGGTGTTGAGAAAAAAAAACCCGACCATATTTGGTTTGGTTTGGTTTTAACTAAAAAAAGTCAAACCGAACCAAACCAACCCGGCATTATATGTATAGAAGTTTTAAATATATTTAATGCATAAAAATATTTATGATAATGTGTAGTTTATAAATATTTCTTAAACTTTTTCATAGTTTTATCTTTTAACGTATTATTTCAAGCTTGGGCTTATAATTTTTGGATGCTCCAATAAGTTTTATAGTACATAAATGTTAGTAACTCAAATAGATCTTAAACAAAAATCAAATCAATACTAATGCTAATTAAAGACATTCAATTCGATTGTACTATGAATGAAAATAGTGTTGGATATCTATTTTTTAGTTTTCCCATTGTTTAGATAAAATGTATAACTTATTTTTCTTTTTGTGGTTAGTCATGTAAATATAGTACTTATTCAGGGGAGAATCTAACATATACTCCGCGGGTTCAATTGAATCCATAACTTTCGACGCGGAGTAAGAATTTATATGTAAAAATTCATTAAACTTATAAAAATAGTAGAGATGAACTCATAAGTTTCAAATTATAATGGGTTCAATGCTAAAAGTTTTAAAAATTGAACCCATAAGGTTTAAATCCTGGATCCGCCTATGTACTTATTAGTCATAATTTTAAATTATGTTTGTTTACATTATGGTTTATTAATAATATTTATTTTATGCGATTTTATTATCTTTATTATTGAATATTTTAGTACAATGCCGTGACTCATCTCATATTTATGTCATTTTATTGAAGACATATTATATAGTTCTGTCTTACTAAGATTAAAGAAATATGCGGAGCACAAATTTTACATTTTTGCTACGAAGACTTTATGAAAAAACCCCGAAAAAAATCCGAAAACCCGAAAAACCTGAGAAAAATCGAGTTTAGTAAACCCGGCTTTTATTGGTTTGGTTTGTTATTTAATTTTAATAACCCGATACAATTGATTTGGTTTGGTAATTAGAAAATCCGAACCAACCCGACCTATGTACACCCCTAGTCACAAGTACACGAACAACTTCTAAGAATTTATACAATCATCACAAAACTTGTCCGAAATATAAATTGGACAAGGAATTTAAAATGAAAATAAATACAGTACGAGGGAGACTCTGTCAGCTGCGGACCGCCTCCGGATGGTGCAGCTCGCCTAAGTCTCCAAACCAGCCATGTCACTATGAAAGTACATATGCAATGTAAATGTACAACAAGTGTAGCACGAGTACAAAAACAACGTGTACTCAGTAAGTCGCCCGCCTAACCTCTGAGAGGTAGTGACGAGAGGTCGAATTAGACACTCGCTAGGGTCCAACAATTTATTTAACAGCATATGATGAACACGGTAGGCATGTAAAGGTAGTAAAGCAGTAAATATATAAGGCACTGAAATCTAAGTAAATACTGAAAGTAAACAAACAGTTACCACTTTCTCAGTTTCCCCCAAATATCTTAAATAAACAATTACTTTTTTATTTTTCCCCAAAAATCTTATCACTTCAAAATCCATGAAAGAAATATTTAACAACTTAGCATGCACATACGGGATTAAGACAACCGGCTTGAGCCATCATAATAATCATCTCTGTGCACTGCCGAGGGTCGAACGGCCCGTACCATAAGTGCACGTTTCAATAAAATAATCATGTCTATGCACTGCCTTAGGTCGAACGGCCTGAACCATAAGTGCATTTTAAATCCGATGTGGTGTACGACCCGCTCCCGTGAGACTGGGCGAAATAAGACTCCGCTTGCGGAATGTAAATTGCGAAGTGGTCATAAGCAGTCATGCACAATCAACAGTCCACCCCGAATACGTCGGAAAAAAAAAATACTCAAGTAAATGACAGATTTCTCTTTTAAAAACCACAAAATAGTGTTTAAATCCTTTCTCGAAATTCATTTGCCAAGTTTAATAATAATCAATAATATCACCTTATCAAGTATACAATTATCCACGGAGGAAAATAATTCTCTTTCCAGCTGATTAAGAAAATGAACTCTAGTTTTCTTTAGATAATAAATTACGGTTTCGATCTACCAGTCAAATAATACATGCAGGATCACGGATACAACACATGAGGCATGCTAGTGGGTCCTAGACTACCCGGACATGGCATAATAGTAGCTACGCACGGACTCCCAACACCTCGTGTGTACGTAGCCCCCAAAGATAATAGCACATACTAAATTAGTTCACCTAGGGGGACAATTCCCCCTCACAAAGTTAGAAAGGAGACTTACCTCGCTTCGAATTTCCATAACCGGCTTCCAAGCCCTTCCGACGACTCCCATGGATGCACAACGCCCAAAAAGACCACATAACGGGCAACACAATGAAAATTCATCCTAATACTCACAACAAATTCAAATTATATACTTTCCTAACTCCGCTCGGTTAATTGACCAAAACGCCCTCGAGCTCACGTGCCCGAAAACCCAAAATTTCTCGAAGACGTATTCTACCCATAGCCTTATTAACTCAAATATACAATTTACTCTAAATTCCATGCTCAAATTCGTGGTTAAAATCCAAATCCAAATTTCTAGGTTTTTCTTCAATATTTTCCAATTTTTTCCACAATTTTCATGTATAATTCCATGCAATAACCTTGTATTTAACTTAGAAACATGAAGGAATTACTTACCTTGTGATCCTTGACGAAAACCCTCTCTTGAATCTCCTCCAAATCGTCCAAACCAAAAGAAAAATGGAAGGAAATGACCAACAATCTCGGTTTTAAAACATTCTGCCCAAGCAATTTTTCGCACCTGTGATCCAACTCTCGCACCTGCGATTCCGCGGGTGCGACCAAACCTTCGCACCTCCGGCTTTCCTCAGCTCAAGCCAACTTCGCACCTGCGCCCCAATGCCCGCATCTGCGACTTCGCAGGTGCGGAAATATCATCGCACCTGCGCTCCCAGCCAGACCACCACTTCTTCGCACCTGCGGTGCCACTACCGCACCTGCGGCCCAAGCCTCGCAGGTGCAGTCACACGAGATGACAACAATTTCAGCCTTCTTCTAACTTCAATTATTGATCCGTTAATCACCCGGAATCCACCCGAGGCCCCGTCCAATTATACCACCCTATTCCAAAACATAATGCGGGCTTGATCAAGGCCTCAAATCACATCAAACAACGCTGAAATCATGAATCGCACTCAAACTCAAACTTTACGAACTTAGAAATTTTCAACCTCTACATCCGATGCCGAAACCTATCAAATCACGTCCGATTGACCCCAAATTTTGCACACAAGTCATATTCGACATTATGGACCTGCTCCAACTTCCAGAATCGCATTCCGACCCCGATATCAAAATTTTCACTTCCGGTCGGATTTCTTCAAAACCTTTAAATTTTTATCTTTAGCCAAATTACTTCAAAATGACCTCCAGACATCCGAATTCACTTCCGATCGCGCTCCCAACTCTAGAATCACCATACGAAGCTATTCCTAGACTTGGAATCCCAAATGAACATCAACATCACTGAAATGCGCTTCAAGCCAAACTTAGGAAATTCCTTCAAAAATGCTGACTTCCATAATATACGCTGAAACGCTCTCGGGTAATCCAAAACCCGATCCGAACATACGCCCAAGTCTAAAATCATCATACGAACCTGCAAGAACCTTCAAATCCTGATTTGGAGGTCATTTACTCAATATTCTAATCTTAGTCCATTTCTCCAACTTAAGGCTTCTGAAATGAGAATTTTCTTTCCAAATCAACTCTAAACTTCCCGAAATTCAGTTCCGACCACGCATACAAGTCATAATACCTGAAACGGAGCTGCTCATGCCCCCAGACTGGTGAACGACGCGCTAGAGCTCAAAACGACCGGTCGGGTCGTTACATGTTGAGCCAGATATGTATATTTTACCTGCCTAATTATTATGTATCGTAGTTAACCCCTTTGAGCCTGTAATCTTGTTTCTTTGGAAACCACATTACAAGACTTACCCATTTGTTTGAATTAACCATCTATTTGAACCTTCTAACCTCTCATGAGCACTTGAAGTGTTATGAACTGTGTAAAAGTTAAAGTGTGGGGTGGTTGGTTTGGGTTTTGAGTGGAACTAATGAAATAAGGAGAAAAATGCACTGTTTTAAAAAAGCAAGAGCCACTTGAATTTGAAGAAAAGAAAAAAAAAGTTGTATTGCTGTGAAAAAATAAAAATAAAAATTCTTTGATAAGTGGTGACTCTTGATGTAATTGTGCTTAAAGAAGTATGGGGTAATATACATTGATGTGAAGGCATATTTTAGTTTGACATAAGTATGAGATTTGAATATTAAAGTATATGTATTAAAGTGCTTAGGGAGGTGTAGTCACTCTTATATCTAAACGTATCCTACCAGTCCCGCAGCCTACATAACAACCAAATAAAGTCCTACTTGATCCTAGACTGAATGAGCTCGATTAGTAGAGTAGTACACTACGGGCAAGACTATGGTGCTTCTTTTGTGGCATATGAATATTATTTATGAGAGTGAGTGAATTCTTTCCATCTTAAGTTCCTAAGTGTTCTTAAATTTTATTGTGTGGAACTACTCTCTTTTATTGTGTGAGGGTACTTGATTCATGAAGGAAAGATAATGTCAGTGACCTCTATGTTAGAGTAAGTGGGTGAGTTGTGAATAATGCGCAGTACTTGTGATTCAAATCTTGAGGTGAAGGTGTTACACCCTTGTGCTTAGTCTATTTAAAATATTCTTGGTATGATGAGTTAGGAGAATTGTTCAAAAAGATCGTGTCTATATAAGGTGTAGTTTGATTACTCGAGGACGAGCAATGGTTTAAGTGTGAGGTGTTGATGATAGGCTATAACTGCGTATTTTAATCGCTTATTACACTCTAACTTACTGCACTTTAATTGAGTTTGAGCTTTAATTGCTAGTGTTTTACACTAATTGTATGTTTTATGCCTTGTAGGAGTGATTCCGAGCTATGTAGATGTTATGGAATGAATTAAAGTGATTTGGAGCTTTGAAATCTGAGTAAAAGTCCAAGGAATTAAGTCGGGATCGTGTTCGAGGTCAAATTTAATAGTTAAGAACAAATGAAGACTCGAATAGGCATATTATGTACTGTCTAGTAAGATGAACATAACTATTTTATACAAACTCCATTTGGGATATATAATGTATGGTTGGAAAGATAACTCAAAGGGGTACAACTTTCATGTTTTACATTTTTCCAAATTCCAAACGGAACAGGGTAAAAAAATGCGGTCGAAACCACGACCGTGGACCTGAACGCAGACTGAGGCAGTGCACTGGGAAAATACAGCGCCCGGACCGCGACCGCGGTCGGGCTGCCAAAAAACTGTCCTTATTCACGTAGGAGAAGGTATAATTATTTGAAAGAAATACAAAATTCTGAAACATAGTCAATTTTCTTTAAAATTTTCGTTTTCACATTGAACGTTTAACGTTTGCTAAGTGTTGCAGGTGCATGCCTAGAAACTCATCGAGGACTGGTGAAGTAATTGAAGCCTTATCAGACCCTGAGAAAGTTTTCAGGACCATAAACCGGACCAACCGAAAAAGCAAACATCAACCACAAATTGAACAAAT
>ML387670.1:0-11467 GCA_005239525.1 Nicotiana knightiana | reverse complement strand
GGGATGGTAATGGTTGCAAAGGGAACCAAATCCCCGTTGGTATACCAAACTTCCCCACTCACACACCAAGCACCCCCACCTATATATCAGCCAACACCTTTGCCAACATATCAACCGTTACCCATACCTGCTTATCAACCCACGTCTCCCAGATATTCCTAACCAGCCACCGTTTACCATACAAACAACTCTCAAACCTCTCACTTCCAGTGACCCACTGCTCGCCAAAATTTTCCAAGACCTTGACCCAATTTTGACCGCAAGCCACCCAAACAATATACTGCCATTGCTGAACCTATTGACCAGTTGTACCAAAGATTAAAAGTTTCTAGCTATGTCACTCATATCCCTGCTGTAACCCCTGAAAATCCATCTCAATGGGTCAACCCCAAATAAAACCTGTGCATATCATTCTGGCATGAAAGGGCATACAATTGATGAATGCCGTTCACTAAAGGATAAAATCCAGTCTCTAATTGATAATAAGGTCATCCAAGTAAAGGAAGCTACTCCTAATGTCTGCAACAATCCGCTCCTAGACCATAGGGTGGGAGGCATCAACATGATAGAGATAGAGGAAGAATGTGACCTAGAGGGGTCGATTAGATGGATCAAAGAAGGTGATGACCCAAAGAAGCCAGCGGTCACACTTAATCCCATCATAGTCCAGATTCAGCCGTCTAGAGATGTTGAGGTAGCTGCGTCAGTCCCATTCAAGTTTGAAGTGGCACCACCTGCGGATGCACCAGTGCCGTTTAAGGTTGAGGGCATGCCACTTGCCACGGCAGCTATCCCATTTGAAGTGAAGATAGCCCCACCAATTACAGTGATAGTGTCAACCCCTCCGCTCTTCAACACTAATGCCGTACATTGGGACTACGTGGCTGAAGGAAGAAGGAAAGGTAAGGTCAAAATGGAAGAAGCTGGTGCAACACAGGGGATGACCAGGATCGGCAGGGTCTTTACACCTGAACACTTGGCAAAGTCTATAAAACATGCTTCCAACAGGCCACCCATCATTGAAACAGGTCCAGATGATCTTTGGAGAATGGTGCAAGCTAAAGAATATTCAGTCATAGATCAGCTGAACAAGACTCCCGCCCAAATATCCATCCTGTCATTGCTGCAGAACTCGGAAGCGCACATGATCGCTTTGATAAGAGTGTTGAACGAAGCATATATGCCTAATAGGATCACTAGTGCAGAAATGGTCAACATGGTAGGACATGTGCTGGAAAGTCACAAGATCACTTTCCACGAGGACGAGCTGCCACCTGAAGGTCTAAGTCACAACAAGGCACCGCACATCAGTGTGCAATGTGAAGATTATTTCATTACCAGGGTTCTAATCGACGGAGGATCAAGCCTCAACATTTGCCCATTGACAACACTCAAAAGATTGAGCAAAGGATTGTACGAGATCAGAGAAGGGTCCATAAATGTGAAGGCTTTCGACGGTTCTTAGAGGGCCACAATTGGATAAATCAGTCTTTGTGTACAGATAGGACCTCCATGTTTCGAGGTTGAATTTCAGGTGATAAATGTATCCGCGTCATATAACCTGTTATTAGGACGGCCATGGATACATGCCGTTGGGGATGTGGCATCAGCATTGCATTAGGCAGTGAAATTTGAATGGAACCACTAGGAAGTAATCATCTAGGGAGATGGAAGTAACCCTAACTATAGTCTCCAGACCATCCCGGTGGTTGAAGGTAGAAGAAGGCTAGGTGGAGAAACCTATCACCAAATCGAGCGGGTCAACGCAATAGCCAAGGATAAGTGGTGGGATAGTAATATCAAAAGAATATTGAACTGGAGTGGGTACGAGCCTAGCAAAGGTCTCGGTAAGAATCTTCAGGGGATTTCAAAACCAATAAAGTCGAAGCACCATGGCACCACTCTTGGGCCGGGATACAAATACACTTGGCAAGAGTATGAAGACTGGTCGCCACTATGGCGAGGTCCCTACTATCCATTGGAACAACCTATACCACATTTGGAGCAAACTTTTCAGCAAGCTGACGTCATATGGGGGTCAGAAGAAGAAGAAACTCTAGCAGCTTTGAAGAATCTATTCCTGGAAGATTAAGACATGGGCTGTTGTGTTATTGTTGAGGAGGAGGAAGGGGAAGTCCCTACCATCCAAGTTGTGATCAAGGGATCATTCCTAAAGAATTGGACTGTCAGACCATCTAGGGCCCGACGAGTCCTGGGGTAGCAAGACTGAGCAACATTATTTATTTCATTTTTCATAATGATTTCCTTTTCGCATTTTCTGTTTTCCAATAAAATCCCGATGTTCCAAAATGTTTGTTTAAATTATCAAAATCTCTTTTACGTTTCAATGAATTAGTATTTATTTATTATCGTTTTTCTCTCATTACTTTTATCTATACATCATTAATATTTCCTGTCTTGATGAATCGGTGACTGTGACATGCAATGAGAAAAAGCAATAAAAGGACAGCGATTCATAAGAAGAGGATGTCATACCCGATGAAATTGTCAGAGAAGTTAAGGATTTCGAGAACAGACCTAAGTCCAACCTGGACGAAACTGAGGTAGTCAACCTGGGAGATTCAGAGAATGTCAAAGAAACTAGCATCAGCATCCATTTGTCCCATCAGAGAAAGAGGAATATACCCAATTCTTGACAGAGTATGAAGACATATTTGCACGGTCGTATGATGACATGACTGGTCTAAGTACATCAATTGTGGCTCACAAGTTGCCATCCAATCCAATGTGCCCGCGGGTAAAATAGAAGCTCAGGAAGTTCAAACCTGATATGAGTGTGAAAATCAAAGAGGAAGTTACCAAGAAAATCAACGCCAAGTTCCTCAGGGTAGTTGAATATCCAACATGGTTAGCCAACATCATTCCAGTGCCCAAGAAAGACGGAAAAGTTAGGGTTTGTGTCGACTACCGGGATCTCAACCGGGCCAGTCCAGAGGATGATTTCCCCCTTCCAAACATACACATCCCGATTGACAATTGTCCAAAGCATGAACTTCAGTCGTTCGTGGATTTCTTTGCCGAATACCATTAGATTTGGATGGACGAAGAAAATATTGAGAAAGATGATAGAAAGACACAAACAGTTGCACGAAAAGCTATCATTTTATTTACTGGGCTACCGCACCACAGTGCACATCAACTAGGGAAACTCCTTACTTACTGGTTTATGGTACGGAAGTTGTTATTTCTGCCGAAGTAGAAATTCCTTCCTTAAGAATCATAGAAGAAGCTGAGCTCAGTGACACATAATGGATAAGAAGTCATTATGAGCAGCTAGCCCTCATAGACGGGAAAAAGATGAATGCAATATGTCACGGAAAGCTTTATCATAGCAGAATGACCATAGCCTTCAACAAAAGAGTCAATCCAAGACAGTTCACACCGGGGCAGCTGGTGTTAAAGAAGATCTTTCCAAATCAAGATGATGCCAAAGGGAAATTCTCTCCCAACTGGCAAGGTCCGTATATGGTTCATCGAGTAGTGACAGGAGGAGCTCTCATACTTGCAGAAATAGACGGAGAAGTCTGGCCAAAACCAATCAATTCCGATGCAGTCAAGCGCTACTATGTGTAACTCTTTATGCTTTCTCGAGTGATGTAAACCGAACTACGCCCGACCCGATTCCCGTTTAAGAGGGGATATGTTAGCATCCCTATGAGTTCGGTCACAATTAAATAAAAATCTCATCCCCCCCACCGCAATTGGAAACTGGGGCAGAATTTTGAGGAGGACCCTCATAATTCCGTAGCATGAGAGGTTGCAATGTCTTGAACCGTGNGATTGACAATTGTGCAAAGCATGAACTTCAGTCGTTCGTGGATTTCTTTGCCGAATACCATCAGATTTGGATGGACGAAGAAAATATTGAGAAAGATGATAGAAAGACACAAACAGTGGCACGAAAAGCTATCATTTTATTTACTGGGATACCGCACCACAGTGCACATCAACTAGGGAAACTCCTTACTTACTGGTTTATGGTACGGAAGTTGTTATTTCTGCCGAAGTGGAAATTCCTTCCTTAAGAATCATAGAAGAAGCTGAGCTCAGTGACACATAATGGATAAGAAGTCATTATGAGCAGCTAGCCCTCATAGACGGGAAAAAGATGAATGCAATATGTCACGGAAAGCTTTATCATAGCAGAATGACCATAGCCTTCAACAAAAGAGTCAATCCAAGACAGTTCACACCGGGGCAGCTGGTGTTAAAGAAGATCTTTCCAAATCAAGATGATGCCAAAGGGAAATTCTCTCCCAACTGGCAAGGTCCGTATATGGTTCATCGAGTAGTGACAGGAGGAGCTCTCATACTTGCAGAAATAGACGGAGAAGTCTGGCCAAAACCAATCAATTCCGATGCAGTCAAGCGCTACTATGTGTAACTCTTTATGCTTTCTCGAGTGATGTAAACCGAACTACGCCCGACCCGATTCCCGTTTAAGAGGGGATATGTTAGCATCCCTATGAGTTCGGTCACAATTAAATAAAAATCTCATCCCCCCCACCGCAATTGGAAACTGGGGCAGAATTTTGAGGAGGACCCTCATAATTCCGTAGCATGAGAGGTTGCAATGTCTTGAACCGTGTCACGGTCGTCGATTCATCTAATTTCTTAAATTATATTTTCTACTATGTCTTTGCAAAATCATGCATGCTTTATTTCATAAATAGCTCTGTTTAACAAACGCTGCCCAATAACTTGAACAGGATCATCAGACCAAGCAGAATAAGTCAAGCAAAGCCAGCGGGGATGCGAACCGGCCGTCCCCATCTACAGAACTCACGATTTTTCTTTAAATGCAGGAAAAAAAGATAAACACGCTTCAAAGTCACAATTCTCAAAACAATCGCAATTCAAAATCTACTACCAGCTAAGAAATTCTATTATTATTTGCTATTTATTCTTCTGCATAAGGTTAAGCCCTGCCTTCATCTTGCATGGGACCAAGCTTTGTCCCGCATCTTGCATGAGGCTAAGCTCTACCTCCATCTGCATTAGGCTAATTTCTGCCTTCCATCTGCATAAGACTAATCTGTGCTTTCCATTTGCATAAGGCTAATCTCTGCCTTCCCTTGCATAAGGCTAATCGCCCCTCCCCCTTCATGAGACTAAGCTCTGTCTCCATCTTGCATAAGGTTAAGCTCTACCTCCATCTTGCATAAGGCTACTCTTTGCCTTCACTTGCATAAGGCTAATTTCTTCCTTCATTTACATGAGACTAAGTTCTGTCTCCATACCTGCATTAGGCTAAACTCTGCCTCCATTTTACTTTCACCGAGACTAAGCGCTGTCTGAAGCCTTATTTACTTCGATCCTCTTTCGGGCCAAGATCTACCCCCAAGTTGCAAGACTAAGCCTTGTCTTGTTGACATCATATTATTTCATCTCATGGGCTGAAATATCGGCAACTTTTCCAAAGGCGTCATAGTCTAACGGCATCATCCTCTTAGCCGGAAGACACTATGTCATGGCCTGAGGATCTCTCTCAATTTGCATTATCATTATTGAAAGGCGTCATAGTTCAGAGGTACCATCTTCATAGCCTAAGAACATCATTTCATGGCCTGCGAATCTCTCATCAAACAATTCATGGCCCAGGACATCATGGTGTAAGGATGTCATCCCTAACCGTCCGAAAACAACTTTCATGGTCCAGCGGAAACCTGCATCATGTTTAAATTTATGCACAATATATGCTTTTAGTATTCTTATTTGCAGGCAACCCGGCGAGCAACGACTATCCCAGCAGGAGCGATCCCGCTCCAGTTCCTCAACTGTATCAATCATAACCTCTCCCGTGAATCGTTCATTCGGCCATCCCTATATATTGCATCCGCTCTTGTACTGACTTCACCAGTATACTTCGCCGATGAATCCGGAACTACATACAACCTGATTCCTGTAAAACTAGGGGTATGTAGGCAGCTCAGAAGCTAGGGTGCGGCCTAAATCTCTCTAACAATTTCGCTCGGTCAAAATTGGCCATCATATCTTTACCCGACAACTCTTTCATCCTTTTCGGGTAAAGAGGGGCAGCTGTTGATACCCATTTTTTTCCAAAATATTTTTAAAAATTGCATATATACCTTCAAAATCATGATAATTGCAATTGGTGTTTTTCCCTTATTTTTCTGCATTTTTATAAATTTGTCCAGCATTTTATTTCCAATAAATAATTACAAAATTGCATGCCAAATGATTTCAAAAGCATTTCTTGATTTAATTTATAATTTATGTACCTATTAAGACCAAATTACGCCATAAATAGAAAAATTGACACATTTTGGCTATAATTGCAATAACTTTGCAATTATAGCCCATGCATATAATTTTGTACTATTTTCTACCAGAAATTAGTCCTTTATATTTTTTAAATACCAAGTAATAATTTTTTTAAAAAAATTTCCATGCATAGAATTCTTTTTTAATTAGAAATTATGTTATAAATTATTTCGACTAATTTAATTCGGGTATTTAAGAAATAGCCCCATTTCATTTCAATTATTACCTATTTAAACCAGCGCAATACCCAATACCCAAGCCCAATTCTTAAATACCCGACCCAGTATCTGATTAAATCTTGGTCGTTGCTCAATTTTGATCAACGACCCAGATTCTCCATTACCTTAATTAACCTAAATGACCTACCCCCTCCCCTTATTCCCTCATTCTCTCTCAAGCTCCCTCTACCCTAACCCTAGCTTCCCCTCGCCGGTTTTTGGCTCGCCGGTAACAATGGTGGTTCTCTACCACCCCTAGCCTCTATGGCTCCTCCCATGCCCGGGTTCTTGCTGTCTCGAGGTCCTCAAAGGACCAGTGGCCTTTCACTTCCCTCCCCTGATTCCGTGCTTACCATTCTCAAGCCGCTATGGCTCGATTGAGTAAGATCTTTCTATGTTCCAGCTAAACCTATGGTTTCTAAGCCGGAATCTCTCTATCTCTGGGTTGTTCTTCTCTGAAACCCTATTTTTATATCTTGACTAGTTAGATCTGTAACAAATCTAAGAGTATTATGAGTTATTTTACTGATTTCCATGACAATCTTTCTGATCTTTTCAAAACGTCTCTTCGTCTCCATAACTAGGGTTTCTTAACCTTTTTTTTTCGAAACGACTTTTCCTCTGATTTTAAGTGTTATTCCATCATATTTACTATGTTTAAATGATTTATTTAGGTTTTCCCTTTAACCTGATTAACTGTGCTAAAACCCCTAATTTCTTGGCTTAGTTTTGGGTTCTGAGTCTGTCTACGCTGATTTGTTCGTTTGATTTGTATGCATGTCTGTTTCTCATGAATATGTTCTGAATTTCCGTGATTTCTACCCCGTTACGCTCATTAGGGTTCCTGATATTGCTTATCCCTGCCTATACTATGTTTATTCCAGAAGTTTATAGTAATTTCCTTTAATTAGTGCTATTTTGTTTGAATCCCTAATTTCCTGTAATTGATACCCTTTACTGATTTCTTGTGATTGATGCCATTTACTGATTTTCGACTTCTAAATTATTTTCTTGACTTATTATATGGTTGACTATACTGCTAATTGATTCTTATGTTATTTCCTTAATTAGAACCTTATGTACCTAGCCTTAATCGCTTACTCTATACATGTAATGTGTTTGAATTATTTCCTTAGCTATATTTCAGCCATATATGATCTCCTTCCTTATTTTTTACCTGTCTTTTATCGTTTGAAGTTAACTCCCTTAATTGAGGGAGTACTTGCACTGATTTTGACTCTAATTGATTCTGAGTTCTTCAATTAATGAACAATTTTGACCCTTACCTTTTTTACCTAGCTTTCAAACTACTATATAAATTGCTCTCTTCTACTCTCATTAAAAGAAAGGACACGGACATTAGTTCACAACTCTCTCCTACACTTAAAGCTTTTCTGCTCTCTCTCTCTCTTGTTACTTGCTATTATTAATGAACTAGCAGATTGTAAGCCAAGGCTAGTTATTGCACACTACTGCTTACTCGTAGTATATACTCTGCTTAACTGGTATGTTCTGATTTAAATCCAAGTTCCAAACTTAATGTGTTTTCTTACTACTGTAATTTACTGATTACTGTTCTACGTCTGATATTCTGAATCTTTTCAATATGTAGTTAGCATGTTTTCACTTACCATATTAGTTTTGTCCTAATTCAACTTAGGATCAGCATGTTTATGAACTTGTTTACTCCTTTATAGCATGTCCTAGCATGACTCTGCTTTGTTTATTTTTTTCTGGTTTCTAGTATGAACCTTTCATTTCAAAGCAAATTTGTTACCCTAAGTTGTCTGATTCTATGCTTAATTCTATTTAATGGAACTATGTCCCACTTGTCTGTTCTGAAATCCACAATCCTACACTATGTTTGTATTATTAGCCATCTCCTAATCCCATAAACCCCCTACAAAACTTCTGTGCTTCTGCGTGTTATGTGTTCACTGTATATGTTATGTGTCCCCAATTCCCAATCTCCCTGTGCGAAAGACTATTGAACCTTCTTGCTTTTGAGTGTTCTTCCATTTGTTTGATTCTTCAAGTGTTTGCATTGTTCCTGTTAAAATTATTTTACTACTAATCGACTCCTATTTTATAGGACTACTTTACTTCACTGAGTCTTTTCAATATTGTTGTATACCAAAGCATTTTCAAAAACTATGTCAATTACTCTCACTCTACTCTTAGGTCCTTAAGTTCTGTCCCTCTAGTGTGTGACTGCTTTGGGATTCCTGTGAGATCCCTCTGAACTCTGATGCACTGGATCTGGCACATCTATACTGCACTTACTCATGTCTGGTTATGAAATCTGGGTGTGAGCATTGCCCGGGATCCTTGAGGTCCTTAGGGAACTCTGACACACCCGGACATGAGAAATGCTATGACTTTGGCATATGAGGCTATGGACAATTTGGTACATTTGGGCCTACTTCAGGCTCCCTATAGTTTATCTTCTTATTTTCCTTTATATATTTATGTAATTCATTCAGCTGGTCTGTAATAAATATTTGTAAACAAATATTGGGGTTGGCTGGTGAAATGGGAAGGGTAGTTATATATTCTATCACTGAGTAGAAATCATGCCTTAGGATTTACATTCCCTATATCTGCATTAGAATCCATGCTTAGGATTAATATATTAATTCAAACCATGCCAAACATGCATTAGATATCATGTCCTTAAGGCTTTTCATGTTCACTGCTTCAACACACAGCATGTCCTTAATTTATGATCATGCCTACCACTTAGAAATCCTACTCCTAGGATAATAAAGTTAATATAAAACTATTACTTCTGTGCATTCAAAATCATGTTTTCAATCATCCTGTAATTCTTTGTGC
Source organism: Nicotiana knightiana (assembly GCA_005239525.1). NCBI lineage: Eukaryota > Viridiplantae > Streptophyta > Magnoliopsida > Solanales > Solanaceae > Nicotiana > Nicotiana knightiana. Next base: position 2,108 of record ML387670.1, on the reverse strand, counting down.
CTTTAGAAATCATGTTTTAGGAATTCTGTGCAGTCTGAAATTACGTCTTAACCATTCTGCATTTTATATGTGCATATTAGATACCATGCTCTAGGACTCTGTTGTATTTGCTTAACCATGCCTAGTTTAAACTACAATTCATGAAAAGGTATAACACAGCCTCACATATGATTATCCTGTTTTAGATAAAACTGATAACAATCCCTGCATTTTCGTAACACCTAGAACATCATGCTTTTAGGTAAAACAACTTCTGAATTGCCTAAAGGTTAACATGCTTAAAAATTAGTAGGGAAATTGATTAGGCCCCTACTTCTGAGTTTATAAAAAATAAAGCTGCATATTTCTGTGCATGAGTTCTAACTTAAAATCCTGCTTAGGATCCTGTCTAATAAAACTGCTTCTTGTTGTGTTTGAGATGTGCTGATTATGTGCGTTACTTGTGGAGGTAAATCCAGGCATCCTAAGTGCTTTCTTGCATTAGTCTGATTAGTCCTATTTGTTCTTGCCTGTCGCTTAGAATTTTATCCCTTCAAAACCTTAGGGGTCTGTCTAGAACTGCCTATATCTAGAGGTCCTAAATTCCTCCAGGACCACAAGGAAGGGACCGGTAACAACACACATAGAGATCGCTAAATAAACTCGCTTAATAATCGTTAAAGGGTAGGGTAAAGGGTAGATATGGATATGATGACCCGTGCTCCAATACCACGTGTAGCCCCTCACCGAGGACTGATTATCGGGCATTGCATTGATGTGATCCTATAGGATAAACAACTTAGGACTCCCCTATCCCCTACATTTGTGTGCTTAGAATGCGAATCTTTTCAAAACCATTACTTGTTCCCATGTGTATACTTTGACTGCCTATTTGCTACTTGCTTAAATTCACGAAGTCAGTTTGGTCGGGAACCACAGTTGTGGACTTTGAGGGGTGCATAACACCTTCCCCTCGGAGTAATTTCAAGCCCTTACCCAATCTCTGGTTATTCAATTAGTGTTATTGCCACCCTTAATAGGTTCCCTAACGCACCTTAATTCGTTAGGTGGAGACTCTTCAAGTCCTTCACATCCCTTATCCCTAAAGGAAATGAGTTGTCCAATAACGTCAAAAACCCTGACCGATCCGAAAGGAGAGGAAAGAGGGGGACACGACAACCAGGATGTCATCAATAAATACAATAACGAAGGGGGGGGGATCCAAATACAGCTGGACCAAGCCATATCTAGAAGCCATATCATCTATCTGGTCGTCCATAAGCCAAAACACAGTGCCTCTTGTGAAACTTACACCTTCACCGAGCCATATCTAGAAGTAATATCATCTATCTGGTCATCTGATATCGTCCATGCTGCATAAGAATTCAGAACCTTCCTTTCAAAACCACATCGTGCACTTGCACTTGCAAATCTCAATCCTACACAACACATCGCAACACCCATTATGCCACCATATGAACGATACGAAAAACCTCAAAATCCACTCTTAGTCGCAAACAACTATATACTCAATTAGCTAAGAATTTTCCATTTGATTTTATTCTGGAGAAAATTACAATACGCCACCTGCCCCACACACCAGTAGGAAATATACATCTCAAACCATGGTAGCGACCATTAAGAACCCTCTGAAACCCATTGCACTTAACCAAATCATCAGGACTGAATCCCTCTAACTTAACTAAGCTACACAAGCCTTCAAAACCCAAAAGTCTCACAACAAAACACCTGTAGAAACTCTCTACTTCATGAGCACCCAATGAGCCGATCATCCATATTACCATGCTGACCCAACCTACTACCACGCTGTCTAATTTCTCCGAATTCTTTCTGAACTACCTTTAAATTGATTCTTCTACTCGCCATAATACCACAATCCTCCACCAAAACTCACCATGCGAGACCCTAGCATAAACCGCACCGCCCTAAGGCTCATACGCCATTGAATGTTCTCTTAAGCACCCCAAAAGTACCACAACTCAAATACTTACTCTAAAGAGACTTTAAGCGAGTCTAAAGCCATTAACTTCACCTTCCTGATACTAATATGTGGAATCCATAATGACATAGAAATGCCCCAAGTCTTGACATCATCCAACGTGAATCTC